>CM037597.1:58270435-58437935 GCA_021018995.1 Chloranthus sessilifolius | reverse complement strand
TTTCACTACATGAATTGCATTCGGGAATCCGCATAGTTTCTAACCTAATGCGCTACTGTGCAGGTTTGAAACGTGAGTAGGTTGATCTAGTTCGGGAAAGATAGTTGCGACACCAGAGATTCCGTCGCAAAGAGTAACTCTGTGACATTTGATATGGCCGACACTAGAATACGCAGTGGTGATACGCGAAGGTGCACAAGGGAACGTTTGGATTATCTGGAAGCTCAAGCAGAACAAATAGGATCAATGGTATCGATGGTAGCGTCCCATGGGAAACAGTTGAATGTGTAAGAAGGGAACCATACCATGTTAGTAGAGAACGTTGCCACATTAGCAGAGAACGTGGAGATCCTCACTGAGGATACGAGGGGCACCGTCGAAGCCCTTTGTCTACAGATCGATGACCTGACTGCCAAAATGAATGTTCTAATGAGGGCGATTGGTTCTGGTGTTGCTCCGCAACTAGAAGCTCCCCAATGGAAAGTTAAAATACCCGAGCCGCGATGTCATGGGGGAGCTCATGAAGCCAAGAAATTGAAAATTTTCTTGTGGGACATTTAGTAGTATTTTCATGTTGTCCCACCTGGCACCGAAGCTATGAAAGTGGTCACAACGACCATGTATCTCGAGGGGGATGCTAAATTGTGGTGGCGTATGTGCTACGAAGAGATTTAGAGTAGACGTTGCGTCGTAGACACATGTGAAGATCTAAAGAAAGAGTTGAAAGCTCAATTCTTGCCCGAGAATATTGCCTTTATCGCCTGATGTAAGTTACGAAAGCTGCAATACACGGCACAGTGAGAGAATACGTGAGGCAGTTCTCCGCCTTAATGTTGAACATCAAGGGCATGTCCGAGAAAGACAAATTGTTCTACTTTCTTGAAGGCCTCAAGCCATGGGCGCAAGCTAAATTAAATGGAAGAGGATTACAGGACCTTGCAGTCGCACAAGCCGCTACAGAATGATAAACAGATTTTGGGCCGTCAGACCAAAATAAGAAAAGGCCGCATGAGAATACAAATGGTTCAAAGAATTCAGTGAAAGCCAACAAGAAGAGCAAAAGTGGCACACATGAAAAGAAGTCACACAGGAAAGAATCTCGTGTCAAGTTTATCGAATCAGCTAATTTTGTGCCTAAGTCGGGTTGCTTTCTATGCGGAGGGCCACATCGAGTGAAAGATTACCCGCAGAAACAATCCTTGAATGCTCTATAGGGGTCCGCCAGTGCTCCTCCACCTCCTACCATCGATGAGCCAAGAATGGGGGCACTCAAGTTGTTGAATGCCATTAAGGGGGAGGTAGAGAAGAGTAAGACTGTCGCACCCAAGGGGCTGATGTACATAGAGGTGTGCATCAACACAAAAAATACTCGTGCCATGATTGACACGGGGGCGACACATAACTTCATCGCAGATAAAGAAGCACGTCGCCTAGGATTAAAACTAAAGCAAGACTCCAGCCGCATAAAGGCAGTAAACTCATAAGCGCACCCCATTGTTGGATTAGCAAAGGATGTACTTGTGCAGATAGGGTTGTGGACCGGAGTAACAAACTTTATGGTCATACAGATGGATGATTTCAAAGTTATCCTTGGTTTGGAACTCCTACACCAGGCCAAAGCCTTGCCCATGCCGTATCTCGGATCAGTGTGCATGTTTGTAGAGGAAAATCCTTACATGATCCCCGTCATTCAGAAAGGCAAAGAAATGGAGAGTGTTGACTTTATCTCAATGCTCCAACTCAAGAAGGGAATAAAGAGGGCGGAACCTACATTCCTTGCTACGCTGATAGAAGAGAACACAACAGGATCAATGGAACTTGTGCCAGAGAGCGTGTCCGGGCTACTAAGGGAATTTCAGGATATCATGCCACCAAAGTTGCCGAAAGTGTTGCCACCCAGGAGATCAGTGGATCACCAAATCGAGTTGGAACTAGGTGCGAAGCCACATGCTAAAGCTCCCTACAGAATGGCTCCTCCAGAGCTAGCCAAGTTGCGTCAGCAGTTGGATGAGTTATTGGGGGTAGGGTTTGTCCGATCATCAAAGGCTCCATTCGGCGCTCCAGTTCTTTTTCAGAAGAAACATGATGGTAGTCTTCGGTTATGCATCAATTATAGAGCGTTGAATAAGGTTACTATTAAGAATAAGTACCCTGTGCCATTGATTGCCGATTTATTTGATCAATTGGGCAGTGCGAGGTACTCTTCCAAGCTAGACTTGAGATCTGACTATTATCAGGTGAGAATTGTCGAAGGAGATGAAAGTAAGACTACCTGCGTGACAAGGTATGGAGCTTTTGAGTTTTTGGTGATGCCCTTTGGGCTAATGCCCCAGCCACATTTTGCACTCTGATGAATGAGTTGTTCTATGCCTACCTTGACAAGTTCGTGGTGGTATATCTAGACGATATCGTTATATATAGCAACACATTGGAAGAACATCTCAACTACCTCCAAATCATCTTCAAGATACTGCGAGAAAATCAGCTCTGTATAAAAAGGGAGAAGTGTTCATTTGCACAAGAGCAGATCATGTTTTTAGGGCACCGTATTGGAGGAGGAAACATCAGCATGGACCTTGAGAAAGTTTGTGCAATCCAAGAATAGAGAGTGCCAGAAGGCTTGACCGAGCTGCGATCATTTTTGGGTCTTGTCAACTATTACAGAAGATTCATCCCCGGTTATTCACACCGTGCGACACTACTAACAGACCTTTTGAAGAAAGATCAGTCGTGGCTGTGGTGGGAGAAGTGCCAGAGGGCATTCGAAGATTTGAAATCGGTGGTCATGAGTGACCCCATGTTGAAACTACCCAATCATTCCAACCCATTTGAGGTACACACGAATGCCTCCGACTATGCGATAGGAGGAGTATTAATGCAAGAAGAACATCCAGTGGCCTTTGAAAGCAGAAAGCTAAACAATACCGAGTGGTGGTATACGGTTCAAGAGAAGGAGATGACGACGTTAGTTCATTGTCTAAGGACGTGGAGGCACTATCTCCTTGGGACTAAATCTCTGGTGATGACCAACAATGTGGCAGCCAACGACTTTCATACACAAAAGAAATTGTCACCAAAACAAGCCTGTTAGCAAGACGTTCTAGCCGAGTTCGATATGGACTTGGTGTATAAACCCGGCAAGACCAATCAAGTCGCAGACGCTTTGAGCTGTAAAACAGAGTTAGCAGCATTGAAAGTTCAGTTGGCAGCGTTAAAAATTGAAGAGCAGGCTACAGCTAGCTGCATCAGTTCTACTATTCCCGACCAGTTGCATAATGGGTTGGAATTTGATCCTTTCGCGAGGACCATCCTACAACAAATATAAGAGGGAAGAACACGGCAGTTCTAGACTGAGGAAGGATTGTTGATGACCAAAGGGGACCGTTTCTATGTGCCAAAAGTGGGAGAACTTAGGAGAGAGCTCCTTAAAGAAATATAAGGGTCTACCTGAGGCCGAAACCTTCCTTCCAAGCAACTTTGAAGAAGTACTTGAAGCGCGTGGATGAGGACGTCAATGCAACTAAGTAGGGGAGGATGTGAGGGCGTGGCCATCTGGGTCAGCCACCGGACCACTCGTGCAACAAGTGTTATAGCATTAGTGGATTGAAGCTGGGGCATTGTCAGTGTGTCACCAAGCCATGAGGGCTTCGCCATAGGTTCTTCGAGAGCTTTAGTCGTGGGCCATCAGGGCACGCGACATGGTTATAGTTTGGTTCGTGATGCAATGCCAATAGGGCACGCAATGCGGTCGCGACATAGCCATGGAGGGGAGTGATGCGGGGCCTTGCGGTATGTCAAACCAATGCGTTTGAGGTCCTTCCGTCATTTAGCCTAAATTACTATTTTACCTTTATATGTGGGGAAGTGACCTAATAGCCACGTGATGTGTCACTGGCCTAACTGATCTCTTATGGAACGCGTATGATAGCCTTGTGGGCTTGAGTTCGTGCATCCGAGCCTCGCATAGGTGTTGGGTCGCTCTAGTCGCATCGCGCGCTGGAGCCATCGCGTTTGGTGGTCCACGACCACCATCCATAGTGTGGACCCAAACCCTACGTGGGGCTGACCCTATGATAGTCGCTGCGTATCGCTATATGAATTGCATTCGGAAATCCACATAGTTTCTAAGCTAATGCGTTACCATGTAGGTTTGAAACATGAGTAGGCTGAAAGCTAGTTGTCGCACGAGAGATTACATCGCAAAGAGTAATCCCGTGACAAGCAGCTGCCCATAGCGCTTCAACAACACCCCTGACGCATCACGATAGCGACCTCACGGTAGCGTCATGTACCATGACTCTCGGCACTGCCCTGCTATGTATGTTGCGAACCTAATTCTCTCAAATGAGTCACGCGATGCGGATTCCCAGATGCTACGAAGGGCAGAAGGCTTGTCCCACCCAAGCTTCACCTCAACCTCTATGTTTGGACTTCGCCCTGCGAAGCAACGTAGCAGGTTAGAGCCGACAATGACGATTGTTAAGGTAATAGGAAATGGCGATTGATAAAGCGATAGGCAATGACGAGCATATAGCGAGCCCCCTTTGGGCTAAGACCCACACCGCGAAGGTGGTTGAAAACTACCAACGCGATGACCCTAATACACGACGTAGTTAGGATGGCCACGCTCTAAGAATGGCCCGGATGCACGCACATAAGCCCACAAGCCTAGTGCACGTGTTGGGTTGGGGGACTCCTAACTCATGTCCCCCTTTATAAGGGTACAATAGCAATTTAGCCAAAATGACGGGAGGACCTCAAACCCCTTGGTTTGACATGCTTTACTAGTTACACCGCAATGCCCTGCCACATGGCCATGTCGCGTCCGTGTCGCGACCGTGTCGCACCTAAGTCTTCACCCTTTATCCCAACGTGTCGCGACGCCCTTGTGGCTCACGACCAACACACTTGGTGCCGCCCTCATGGCCTCGACACACCAATGATGCCCATGACATAGAGAGGAAAAATTACACTACAGCTAACTCGGATGGCCACGCCGCGTACCCCCGTCACATCCTCCTCCACTCAAAATCGTCAACGTCCTTATTGACGACACACATTCTAAAGTTCAGCACTTTATGCCCACTACCACAGTTCCTCGACAGCTCCCTGTCGTCACCCTATGTAGCAAAATTGTACATAACCAAAACTGCACAGCTCAAAATTTGTACACTGTTGGTGTCTAAGTCTTCCCACGGCCCATGCCAACAAGACCATGGTGACTACGTTCTCAACAATTAATCAGCCAGAGCACCCCTACTCTGGCGACGGGCTCCTCATCAACTATTTTCTTCCCTTTTTCCGCGACTATCGCATTCAATGCGGCCTTCTCTGGACAATCTCGCACTAGATGTGGCCCAGCACTTAGGAAGCAACCCTTCTTGCTCGGTCCGTCATCTCTCTTCCTTTCATACCTACACCCTTGTCCTGATCAAATCGCACATGCCCTGCATCATTCTACTTCTTCGCCTGCTTGTCAATATTGTCAATGGATGTCTGATTTGTCCTCTCTTTCTCATTGCAGTGCTCAGTTAGCCGCTCCGTAGCAGCCAAATTCTCATCCAGGGTCTTCAACCCTCTTTGAGTCAACTCCCGCTGCGCCCATGGCGCCAAGCCATCTATAAAGTAGAAGACCAGATCGTTCTCGCTCATCTCGTCAATGTCTAACATCAGGCTCGTAAAAGTCTTAATGTACTTGTGCAACGGTCCAATATGTTTTAACGCTGATAATGCCTTCCGTGTTGTCCATTCGACGTTGGGAAGTAGAAATTGAGCCTGCAACTCTTTCTTCAGATCGGCCTAAGAATCAACTGTTCCATTATCCATATGCACCTCTGAAACACGGTGCCTCCACCATAACTTGGCATCACCAACCAAGTATCTCAATGCAATCCTCAACTTGACTTTAGCATCGAGGTCCCCCAACGATTCAAGGTATTCCTCTACGTCCCATATAAAGTTCTCGTAGTCCTTCGCCTCACGAGAGCCGTTGAACGTCTCTTGCTCGGGGAACTTAAACCGGGGTGTCGGTGTCCCTGTCGGCATCCCAGATGGCATAGCGAGAATGAGCTTTTTCAACACGCTCATCTTATCACGTATCTCCTCCAACGTGATCTTTATATCTCGTACCTCTGCTGCTAACTGCTCTATGGTCTTAGTCACATCGGTATTGATTCTCTCATGCCTATTCAGTCGCTCCCCAAGCAATGTCATGATAGATACCACTGACTCGAACTGTTCCGCCTAGGCCTCTAAACTATTCAACCATTCCCTCATTCGTCATCTTGCATCCTCACTGGTCCCTTCATCTCAGTCATCACAGTGGCTCTGATACCAAATTTCCAATACCGATACGTATCGGTATCGGAGGTGAACGATACGGTACATTCAATGTACCGTATCATTCACTTTATATGGAAAGCCCGGACGATACATTCAATGTATCGTCTGATATGTGTCGGTTTTGAGCTCGGACAATACGTATCGGATACCCGGTATTTTAACCCATGGTCACGGGGTCACTCATCCAGCAGTGTCAGCTCGTGCGACACCTAACGCCCGATGTGCTAAGTCAGCCTAATTCTCTCAAATGAGTCACACGATGCGGATTCCCAGATGCTACGAAGGGCGGAAGGCTTGTTCCACCCAAGCCTCACCTCAACCTCTACGTTCGGACTTCGCCCTCTGAAGCAACGTAGCAAGTTAAAGCCGACAACGACAATTGTTAAGGTAATAGACAACGGCGATTGATAAAGCGATAGGCAGCGGCGAACATATAGCGAGCCCCCTTTGACCTACGACCCGCACCGCGAAGGTGGTTGGAAATCACCAACGCGATGGCCCTAGTATACGACGAGCTAGGTCGACCACACTCTAAGAATGGCCCGGATGTATGCACATAAGCCCATAAGGCTAGTGCACGTGTTGGGTCGGGGGAGTCCCAACTCATGTCCCCCTTTATAAGGGTAAGATAGTAATTCAGCCAAAATGACGGGAGGACCTCAAACCCCTTGGTTTGACATGCTTTACTATTCACACACTAATGCCCCGCCACATGGCCATATCGTGTTCGTGTCGCGACCGTGTCGCGCCCAAGTCTTCACCCTTCATCCCAACATGTCGCGATGCCCTCGTGGCCCACGACCAACACACTTGGTACCGCCCTCATGGCCTCGACGCACCAATGATGCTCATGACACAAAGAGGAAAATGGCCCTACTAACCCGAATGGCCATGCCACGTGCCCCAGTCACAAGGTGCCCCGCAGCGCATCGCGACAACACCCCGCAGTGCGTTGCAATAAAACCCTGCAGTGCGTCGCGACAGCAGCCCAACAATGCTGTAGCAGCAGCCTTGCAGCACCCCGCAGCGCTGTAATATGTCAAACCAATATGTTTGAGGTTCTACTATTTGGCCATATATATATATATATAGGAGAGTGTGTTCGTGACTCTCCTATATGCCATGGTGTGGCCTTGCCACCATGGTAGCCACACGTGTGGTTCGGTCCTGACTCGACACGAACGGGAATATGGGAAAACACACGATCATACATAGATGATCATGTCGATGGCTAGAATTAATCGACCAAATAAGTTATTGCTCGAGCATATTTTTTTGATCGGATGCCACAAGGTTCTATCAATTGTCGACCGTAAGCTATTAGATGGTTTAGATCGAGATGTATTACCTTGATTGCAGTTTATTAATGGATGGCTAGAATTAATTGGTCATATAAATTGTTGCTCGAGCATAATTTTTTTGATCGGATGTCACAAGCATCAATCAATTGTCGATCGTAAGTTATTAGATGGTTGAGATCGAGATGTATTGCCTTGATTGCCGTTTATCAATGGATGGCTAAAATTAATTGGCCATATAAGTTGTTGCTCGAGTAAGATTTTTTTGATTGGATGGCATAAGGTTCTATCAATTGTTGATCGTAATCTATTATATGGTTCAGATCAAGATGTATTACCTTGATTGCCGTTTATCAACGGATGGCTACAATTAATTTGTCATATAAGTTACTGCTCGAGCATGATTTTTTTGATTGAATGCCACAAGATTCAATCAATTGTCGATCGTAAGTTATTAGACGGTTGAGATCGAGATGTATTGCCTTGATTATCGTTTATCAACGAATGGCTAGAATTAATCGGCCATATAAGTTATTGCTCGAGCATATTTTTTTGATCGGATGCCACAAGGTTCTATCAATTATCGATCATAAGGTATTATATGGTTCAGATCGAGATGTATTATCTTGATTGCCATTTATCAACGGATGGTTAGAATTAATCGATCATACAAGTTGTTGCTCGAGCATGATTTTTTCGATTGAATGTCACAAGCTTCAATCAATTATCGATCATAAGTTATTAGATGATTGAGATCAAGATGTATTGCCTTGATTGCCATTTATTAATAGATGACTAGAATTAATCGACCATATAAGTTGTTGCTCAAGCAAGATATTTTTGATCGAATGCGACAAGGTTCTATCAATTATCGATCGTAAGCTATTGTATGGTTTAAATCGAGATATATTGCCTTGATTGTTGTTTATCAACGGATGATTAGAATTAATCGGTCATACAAGTTGTTGCTCGAGAATGATATTTTTGATCGGATGTCATAAGCTTCAATCAATTATCGATTTTAAGCTATTAGATGGTTTAGATCGAGATATATTGCCTTAATTTCTGTTTATCAACGGATGGCTAGAATTAATTGACCATATAAGTTTTTGCTCAAGCATAATTTTTTCGATTGGATGTCACTAGCTTCAATCAATTAACGATTGTAAGCTATTAGATGATTTAGATCGAGATATATTGCCTTGATTATCATTTATCAATGGATGGCTAGAATTAATTGCTCTTATGAGCATGAATTTTTTAGTCGGATGCCATTTGCTTTAATCAATGGTCAATCGCCTATTATTTTTTGAACGATCGTAGATTAAAAGTCTTGTCATTCGATCAAAAAAATATGCTTGTGCGACAACTTAATTGGGATGCGTGTTGCATTGATTGGTCATCATGAGCGATCGGCTAAAATTGATTGGCTATCTAATTCGCCTAAATAACTTTGTCGTGTTCAACAGGCTCTTTTAGAACATCTTCTTTGTAACTTATAAATATTATGTGATTTCCCCTATGGGCTTACCACATGCTGTGATTGGGCATGGGAGGAGTTCTTGATGGTGACTGTGTTGGCGCGTGAGTTGTGTTGGATCATTTTCTAGGATGTGGCTCCTTGCTGGTGTGCAAGCAACTAGTCTTCACTCGATTTGTTTTATTTTTGTTCGATTGTGTGATTATACTATTTTTGAATATGATGGTGTGCTTATATGACTTACTCAGTGTAGTAGTTACTCTTGTTGACCCTATTTTCATCTCTGCATGATGCAAGGTGACATTCGAGGTAATGATCATGTGGCCTCAACTGATATGGTTAATGGCTAGTGGTACTTACTCGAGCTTTTGGATGTGGTGGATTTTATGGGCAACGGGTCATTGATCCGTATGCCTCTATTGTTACTTTTATCTCAACGGGTTACATTTTTCCCTGTATGCTTCATCTTCACTGGGCGGTGGTGGCGACAATGTTACGTAGGGATGCTACCTGGTTGATACTGCGAGTAGTCATATGCCTGTCTTAAAGATTAAGCCATGCATGTGTAAGTATGAACTAATTTAGATTGTGAAACTACGAATGGCTCATTAAATCAGTTATTAGACAAAAGGTCGACGCAAGCTTTGTCCGTCGCTCTGATGATTCATGATAACTCGACGAATCGCACGACCCTTGTGCTGGCAACGCATCATTCAATTTTCTGCCCTATCAACTTTCGATGGTAGAATAGTGGCCTACCATGGTGGTGATGGGTGACGGAGAATTAGGGTTCGATTCTGAAGAGGGAGCCTGAGAAACAGCTGCCACATCCAAGGAAGGCAACAGGCGCGCAAATTACCCAATCCTGACACGGGGAGGTAGTGATAATAAATAACAATACCGAGCTCTTCGAGTATGGTAATTGTAATGAGTACAATCTAAATCCCTTAACGAGGATTCATTAGAGGGCAAGTCTGGTGCCAGCAGCCGCGATAATTCCAGCTCCAATAGCGTATATTTAAGTTGTTGCAGTTAAAAAGCTCGTAGTTGGACTTTGGGTTGGGCGGACCGGTCCACCTCTGGGTGTGCACCGACCATCTTGTCCCTTCTACCGGCGATGCGCTCTTGGCCTTAATTGGTCGAGTAGTGCCTCCGGTGTTGTTACTTTGAAGAAATTAGAGTGCACAAAGCAAGCCCAAGCTCTGCATACATATTAGCATGGGATAACATCACAGGATTTCGGTCCTATTATGTTGGCCTTCGGGATCAGAGTAATGATTAAGAGGGACAGTCAGGGGCATTCGTATTTCATAGTTAGAGGTGAAATTCTTGGATTTATGAAAGACGAACTACTGCGGAAGCATTTGCTAAGGATGTTTTCATTAATCAAGAACGAAAGTTGGGGGCTCGAAGACGATTAGATACTGTCCTAGTCTCAGCCATAAATGATGCCGACCAGGGATCGGTGGATGTTGCTTTTAGGGCTCTGCCAACACCTTATGAGAAATCAAAGTTTTTGGGTTCCGGGGGAAGTATGGTCGCAAGGCTGAAACTTAAAGGAATTGACAGAAGGGCACCACCAGGAGTGGAGCATGCGGCTTAATTTGACTCAACACGGGGAAACTTACCAGGTCCATACATAGTAAGGATTGACAGACTGAGCGCTCTTTCTTGATTCTATGGGTGGTGGTGCATGGCTGTTCTTAGTTGGTGGAGCGATTTGTCTGGTTAATTTCGTTAACGAATGAGACCTCAGCCTACTAACTAGCAATGTGGAGGTACCCTCCACAACCAGCTTATTAGAGAGACTATGGCCGTTTAGGCCATGAAAGTTTGAGGCAATAACAGGTCTATGATGCCCTTAGATGTTCTGGGCAACACGCGTGCTGCACTGATGTATTCAACGAGTCTATAACCTTGGCCGACAGGCCGGGATAATCTTTGAAATTTTCATCGTGATGGGGATAGATCATTACAATTGTTGATCTTCAACGAGGAATTCCTAGTAAGCGCGAGTCATCAGCTTGCGTTGTGTCTTGGAGTTACTCTTTGCGACGTAATCTCTCGTGCGGCAATTAGCTTTCTCAGTCTAGATCAGCCTACTCACGTTTCAAACTTGCACGGTAACGCATTAGGTTAGAAACTGTGGATTCCTGAATACAATTCATATAGCGATACACAATGACTATCATAGGGGCAGCCCCATGTAGGGTTTGGGTCCGCACTGTGGATGGTGGTCGTGGACCACCAAACATGATGACTCCGGCGCACGACACGACTAGAGCAACCCAACACCGCTACGAGGCCTGGATGCACTAAATCAAGCCCACAAGGCTATCGTACACACTCTGTAGGGGATCACTTAGGTCAGCAACACATCACGTGACTGTTAGGCCACTTCCCCATATATAAGGGTAAAACAGTAATTTAGGCTAAATGACGGGAGGACCTCAAACGTATTGGTTTGAGATACTTTACTGTTCTCACCGCAACGCCCTATGTCACTCCCCCACATGGCTATATCATGTCTATGTCGTGATCGTGTCATGACCAAATCTGCCACCATGCCACGTGCCCTCATGGCTCACGACCAAAGCTCTCAGAGTATCTACGGCTAAGCCCTCTGGCTTGGTGACGCGCCTATGATGCCCCAGCTTGTAATCAACAATGTTGCACACTAGTGGCCTTGTGGCTAGCTCAGATGGCCACGCCGTCATATCCTCCCCTACTTAGTTACGTTGATGTCCTCGTCGACACTCTTCAAGTACTTCATCAAAGTTGTTTGGAAGGAAGGTTTCGGCATCAGGTAGACCCTAATATTTCAAAAGATTTTCACAGAAATAAAATCATTGTGACTACCATCTCCCTTGTTATGTCTATGAGCAAGGATATCTTCAAGTTGTCTCTTTGACTATAAATTAGCATTTTGGCTCGGAGTGAGTTCGCGAACTTCTCGTGAGGTTCGTCGGATCTCTTTTATAAGGCTTTAAGCAACTGACGTGAAATGCAGGGAATATTTTCAGCCAGTGAGGAAGTTGTACTTGATATGAGGCATCATTAATCCTTTTTATGATTGGGAATGGCCCATTGTACTTGTGAATTAATCCTGTGTGTTGTCTTCTAAAAAGTTTGAGCTGCGCAGGATTAAGCTTTATCAATACTTCATCACCTACGTGTAACTCGATATGTCGTCGACCCTGATCGGCCCATTTTTCCATGAGCTTAGAGCTCTTCTCTAGATAGGCCCTAGCGATCTCTGTGTTCCTTTGCCACTCCTTAGTAAGATGGTAGGCTGTCGGACTCGATCCTGTATATCCCATTGTAATTGTGTGCGGTGTTAAAGGTTGTTGGGTAGTTTCTAACTCAAATAGACTCTTATTCGTGGTTGAACTTTTCCACAAATTATAACAAAATTGGGCTATATCCAACAACTTAACCCAATTCTTCCGGTTGGTGCTCCCAAAATGCCTCAAATACTATTCCAAAATAGCATTCACCCTTTCGGTCTGACTGTCGATCTACGGATGCATGCTGGATGAGAAGTTCAGTTTCACCCCCATGAGCTTGAATACTTCTGACCAAAACTTGCTTGGAAACCACAGACCCCTATCACTGATAATCACCTGTGGCACACCCCAATATTTCACTACATTGCTGACAAATCATCGTGCGGTTTGCTCTGCTTTATAGTTTAACGGTATCAAAATGAAAGTCGCGTACTTCGAAAATAGATCCACAACTACCAGGATGGATCCGAGTGCCCCTACTTTTGGCAATACAAAGATAAAATCAAGGGAGACACTCTCCCATGGTCGGGACTATTGGTGCATGCTTTTTCTGGGTTCCTCTCGGTCCCCGTTGAATTAGTGGCTCCAATTCTGTCTAAGTGGACTGTAGCAATGTGGCGTTTGGAATGTTAGAAATAAAGGGTTTTCTAGGAAGGTTCCTAGTTATTGTGATTGCCAGCTGCAGATATTTAACAACGTTGCAACGCGTCAATGATCACGCTTTAGAGCAGGTGTGAGTTACTTTTTTACTGAATCGTCCGCCTGCGAATATCAACAACTATGTCTTTTCTTATAATTTAGATAGTTTAATTTTTCTTCCCTTCCCATGTTATAATTGTAGTTCTGTTATGAGTTTAGTTATGTGGGAATTTATTATAGTTTATTTAATTTAGTATCCTAATTCTATCAGGAGTCTTATTAATTTTAGTTTCATAGCACTACTAGAATTCTAATTAATATAGTATCCTAATACTACTAAAAGTTCAATTAACATCGGTCTCCTAATTGTACTAGGAATGTAGGTGTATTAATTTTAATGAAACTTTAATTAAACCAAGCATGCAAGTTATACTGAAATTCTAAGTAAAGCATGTATGCTAGCTGTACCAAAATTCTAATTGAAATAAAGAACTAGTTTTACTAAAACTCTAATTTAAGCAATGAATTAATTTTATATGAATAAAATAGAAAAATCTACTTGAGGGAAATAAACTAATTTGATTAAAATTCTTATTAAAAGAATAAATTAACTGTACTTGAAATCTAATTAAGGCAATGAATTAATCATACTAAATTCTAGTTAAATATAAAGGACTGATTTGACTGAAATTATGATCAAAGCAATGAATTAATTATACTAAGATTCGAATTAGAATAAAAGGGACTGATTACTGATACTGGGGTCTAATAAAGCGAGAAATTAACTATGCTAGAATTATCTAATTAAAATAAAAGAACTTATTTTATTAGAATTCTGATCGAAGCAATTATTCTAAGGATTTAATTAAAATAAAGCATGTAAATTGACTATACTAAAATTCTAAGAAGAAATTATGGAACTAATATTATAACCCTAATTAAAGTAACTAAGTAATTTTAAAAGAAAAGGGTTTGGGCCCACTATGGTAAAGAGGATTGGCCTCATTCCCGAGTACCCTCCATAAGCTCCCTAGGGCAAATCAGATGGCTGAGATTAAAGATAAATCAGATTTAGGATTATAAAATAGTATTTTGAATTTTTTCAGAGTCGATTTCAGAGTAATAATTATGAATGAAATTGAGAAACTAAAATTTTAAAAACTGAAATTAATATTTAGGATTTTTAGAAATATTAAACTAAAAAATTTAAATTTAATTTTAAATTTCTAGGACCGAATTCAGGTCCAAATCAGAAAATCAGACCACATGATTAAAGACTGGTTTTAAAACCCAAGGACTACAACCAGAAATTAATGATAGGACTGGAAATTGAGATTTTAGAACGGAATTAAAGCCTAGGGTCGGTAAATTAGACCGTCGGATTAAGGACTGGTTCTAAATTCGGAGAACTAGAACCATATATAAAAAATCTGCGGTCTAAAAAAGGGTGCTACGGTCTCGGACTGAAAATTAAAATGTGACAGCCCGATTTTCTCCGATTCCACAAAAATCTGCACAATAATTTTTTTCTCTTCCTTACATCATAAACTCAGGGAAAATCGGACTGTCGGGTCACACATCACGATCTGGAAACATAATTTACTTGGTATGCCAATAAAGGTAGAGTCAAAGTAAATAATAACAACTATTAAGATTCTTCTATACGTAACGACTGAATAAAATGGGCCCACAAGAAAACCACCGGTGATGGTCAACCATCACCTAAACAGTGGTTTCAAAAACATACCTACAGGATAAATCTTAATACAGTAATAAATCCCCGGACATACTAAGTCCATAATCCAAAAGACCCTAAAACCTCCATTACACAAACGCAAAACATACTCATGTCTAAAGCTCACCTAAGGTAAAATTTACCAAACGGGAGATCCCAAGCCTTTCTCCGCAGCTGGATCCCAATCAACACTTGTACCTGTGACGTATAGTCGAGGGATGAGTTACATCCTAGCTCAATATAAAAATAACTGAACATGTAAAGCTATCTTACTCACACATATTTCATGACATAAGCGAAGCATGATCTCATAAGCTAAAAACAGTTTAAAAGCATTTAAATTACCAAAAGCATGAACTGAATGCACATGTAACATCTTATCTTTTCACTCTACATATCTTATATTTTACTTAACATATTCTTATATCACAGAAGATCTGTCTTGAAACTTAAATCAAATAACTTAAATAATTCCTCGAGCAATATAGCATCAAGCTCCCGATGGAATACCCACCATCGTCGTCCAATTGAACTATATGTAAATGCAACATAACCCAAGTCCCTTTCTCCTAGGCGATGGGGCACATAACACATATATCCCTGAGATGTCCTGCTGGTGTACAAATTGGCCGCCGTACTGGTCACGGATATTCTGCCAAGTCTGTCACGGGTATACCGCCGAGTCGGTGGGGTATTCTACATACCTCAAATTAATTATGCAAAATGCATATAGTTTATCACCGTATAATTGTGCTAATTATAATATTTAAAATTTGTTCAAGGCTCATTCACATAGTTTCTCATTTGATTATACATCTCTGGGATGTCACATACTTTCATATGCATCTCTCAGAAGCTCACATCTCATACACATCCCTGGGATGTCATGTACTTATACTCTTACTGGTTTCTTACTTAGTGTATACACATGCACACACACATCTTTAATTCACATGCTTAAGCTCAATTTTGATTAACAAGCAATGACTATGCTCTTAACACACACATATATATATATATATATATATCACATCCCTACATACATGATTTTGTAATTCAAGGGTACATGTTCAGAGTATTCCCTACCTCACGCACGGATCCGTTCAAAGCGACACCACAGTCCTTATCGATGGCTTCCGGCCCTCAATCTATATCACAAACACACCATGATGTATCAAGAATTAACTCTACTCACTAAAAACCTAGACTTATTTAAGTGTTTCTCAAAAACAAGGCAGAAATAGGCAAGTTCATACCGAAATAGAGTTTGACATAACTTTCCTCCTAAATTTTGACCTTTAAATATTTGAATTCAAAAAATAGTTAAATCACAAAAGTTGTAGAGTTCATTGTCCTCTTTCTAACGTCGTAAGAATTACGTCAATCTAAGTTCAGAGTAAAAAGTTACGGCTGAAATATCAAAGCATTATTGGCAAGCACAGTCAAAATCGATTAATCGATCCCAATATCGATTAGTCGAAATTCCAAAATCGATTAATCGGTTTTTCCAAAAACCAAACTTTTCTAGCCACTAACACTGCCTGATCGATTAATCGAATCCAAATCGATTAATAAATTTTAAAAATCAATTAATCAAAATTTAATTCGATTAATCGATTTTGTGCTGCAGTTCTCAGATTTGCTTTCTGTCAAAAATTTTAAAAATCGGGCAGTTCATCTAGCTTGGTTTTCTCTCAAATTTTTCATCTTTTATCTCTATTAACCCAATATTTATACATTAAATTAAAGCTTAAACTTCACACACATCATCAATTAACAAAACCTTACCTCAAATTCAATGTATGAGTGATTCAAGGGCTTGGATCAAGGGTTAGGGTTCTTAGTCTCAACTCCACAAGATCCCACGTGCGATTCCGTCAAAATTTAAAGCTCGTGTACGGTCTTCAATCCGCAATCTCACACACAAATCTTTTGCAATTACTGTCAAACATTTTCTCTTCTTTCTCTCTAACCTCTCTCTCTCTCTTCTTAAATTTCTAACCACCAACCAAAATCAAAGAGAAATAAGTTCTCTTAGCTTTTAACCTATTTAACCCAATCACTTATTTGGTGTAAAACACATACACCCACAACAGGTGTATATGACCTTATCAACATATCTAACACCATACACACATGTGTACTTTCACCTCAAACCTAATCTAACCTAAGTCATCAAGTTGACTTTCACTTGATCGCATAAGTGATCAGGCGGGCACACATCTCGAGGTATACTATTCAAAGTCAAGCACGCATCTCGAGGTACACTCTTTAAAGTCAAAATCTTTAGGATGTTACATTCTTCCCACCTTATAAAGTTTTCATCCTCGAAAATTACTCTAAGTAACTAGGTCTTACCATGCACATCAAATTGAACACTCACGTCCAAATATGAATCTATTCATATACAAAATAAATTCGGGGTTGTTACATTCTTCCCTCTATAGGAATTTTCGTCCTTGAAAATTGACGACGACACTTCTGAATGCTAACGCACTAACAACGATTCCTGTTGAAGAACTTACCCATAATGAAAAAATAACGCACGCACCCTAAATGAAGAAATGAATTTCTTATAACCATTCAATTAACTATCCACATCGAGTTCACAACGAAAGATTGAATTATTATTTTTTTTTCTCAACCAAATTATCCATCATCCTGCATGAAAATCCACATATCACTAGATTGGCGTACCCCCGATTATCCAATATGATAATCATTTGTTAAACTATATTTCTACAATATCAAGTACAACATATACTATCTAGGAAATTGTCAACCCACAACTAACCATATGGATCATAATTGAACTTTAACCATCACCATAAAGGAAAAGAAAATGGTCAAACCATTAATTGCTAACATGTACCATTAATTGTAATAAAGATCCCCACATACATATCTCAACAGATGAGCTAATATCATCAGTCATACATCCAAAACACCATATTAACATATTCTAAGATTAAACACACATGATAAGGTATACACAACAGTTTCCATTGATCGATGACATCTCACACCGAAGTCGTCCTATTCTTCTTCGGTTTGCTTCAATTACCTCGAAATCAATCCAATCCAAGGTCCGCGGCTATTTCTCAGCACCACCCATCTGGGTATCCTCACTAAGATTCAACGTCCTCTTGACTAGGTCATCACAATCTCCCCACCTAAAGAAATTTTTGTCCTCGAAGATGCACGGAAGGTAATATGAGTAACAACTCAATTATCACTAATGTATGAAAATATTCGCAACTACAAAACCTCAAGTCACGCACTTATCCCCCTCGTAGTCCACACATCGACCCAGGTCACTTGACACAATCACACACTCACTGTCATAGTCAAATAAGCGTATCCCAAAATTAATCCACCCTTCAAAATCTACATAAAAGAGAAGAAGGTACTCCACTATCCCTCCGTAAGGAATTTTTTCCCTCGAGAGTGAACGACGTGACGCTTGGGTAGTCAATCTCAGGAGAGGGTGCATTTGTTAAACTCAAATTACACATAGCGAATGCTGCAACGAAGTGGAATTACATACATTGCGACGAATTGGAATTACACATGGTCAAAGCCGCAGAGTTGAGTGGAGATTTGCTACAACACATCATCTAAAGATTAACTACACACTGGTAAAAATCTATATGCGGAGCTTTACACTAAGGATGTCCATCTTGCACTAATCGGACCGGTGCTCACTCAAGAGTTGGAGTGATAGATCAGTTAACTCATGCACAAGTAATTACAAAACCTCACTTCCACAACTTAAGAAAATATCTTTATAAATAGTTGGCAAGAATATATCTACAAAGAAAGAGATATTGACCTTGAGATTACAACCATCAATCCAGAAACCAAAATCATAAACAGGACTCTCCAACTGGTAAGCATTTCCCAACTTACTATTAACCCAACAGATCATCAAATTATCCCTTAATGATTGCATCACGTCGATAACCATGCTGAAAAATTTCCGATAGACACCTCCAGATCTCAGATAATATTTATCTAGCACAGTCGCCCACTTATGAAACTTACACAATCAGTCAGAGAAAAGTTGACTCACCCCATTGATGTTATATCCATTAGAATAAAATCTAACTATAATATGGGACAAGCTGAATATATCAATTAATAAAATTTCTTATGGCCCAACTAGCCATTACCACAATAAAATTTGACACCATCATGTAACCCATGATAAAACGCATCCACAAAGCTGAAAATACACTCTCGTGAAATTGGGAATTTCGATAACTATCAATTAGGAATAATCTTAACCACTAGTCTAAATGTGCGACTTCCTCCACGATTTAAATTACCATCACCGCAAGCATACCATAATAAATACCATCATTAGCCATAATGTATGCCCACAAAGGTATGAAGTCATTACAAAGTGAGCTTATTATAAACCGGCAATAATGATATTAAAATCTCAAATTTATGCCTTCAGTCATTCTTATCACACTCAATTACCGTTTAGATTATAAAAGAAAAGACACTCGGTCACAATGTATCCAATCATTCTATCAAGGAGATAATTCTAGATGGAAATTCTAAAGAACACCCCTTCGAAGCATAATATTAAGGCCTTACGTACATGTCAACTTAAGATGAAATGTCTCTTCATATGCACAGTCCTCAACACAATCAATAGAATCACTAATTGTTCTTGTCGTCCTAATTGATCCACCGTTGTCAGTATGGATTGAAAGCATTTGTAACTGTGCGATCATAATAGTAAGACGAAGTTTAAGGTTATAGTAGTGACAACTAATCCAACAATGAATTGAGAAGTCACTAAAAATCTTATCTTTCCTCAATTAGCTTATTTCAAACTAAGGGTCAAGTCCCTAATGTGAGCCATCAAAATCTATGTCAACTACCATCAATATTTCCTTAACGTTCTAAATCCTAAAGAGTTATTTAATGTCCTAGCTCTCTGAGGATGTAACTCCCTAAGGATGTCCACTTAAACTATAGTGTTTAACAACTGCACTCAAAGTTGAAAGGAGAGCTTTCAAACACAATGCACTCATGATTTATTAGTCGAAAAGAAGAACATTACGATTAGATCCGTTAAGTGTAAATTTACAAGTCTTAGTTTAATCATCATTACTCATAATGTCAACTCAATTTCAGATTACGAACAATCTATCCTTACGTAATGTCACCCTAACTGTCAAGATATATTCAAGTCCCATCCTTATATTGGTTACCTACTTAGTTAATCTTTTGAAATTGAAATTTGTTTATGTCATGCAAGTGATTTTAATCAGAGGCACATATGATGGTGTCATGATATTCCTCAAGTGTCAAAAGCAACCAAAATTTCTAAGGGCATTCATCATCTAAACATTTGTCATCTAAAAATTTGAGTAAAACCTTGACAATTGAAATGAATCTATACCTTGGAAAACTTCATGTGCCATCTAGGCATCGTGCATTGATGTTTCACTTGTAGGACCTTGAGTTATAGGGAAGATCGGCTCGAAAGTAGACGTCGACATTACCCGCCTTTGACGTCTCACAGAGCAATCCTTAATCCGGTGCCCTTTCTCAATGCACTTAAAACATGTGCGCAAAACTAACCAACACTCTTCCATTTTGTGGCCCTTCCCACAATGCGCGCATATACTGATCGGTGTAGGATCTGAAGAGTCAGAGGGTACGTGGACAAATACAGGGGTGGCAAGTGCACAATCCTGTACTGTGGATCGAGAAGTATCCTGAGTCATTCCCGAGGTCGTCGTCCCCTTCCTCAATGCTGGACAATGTTTTATCAGGTGTCCCACACTTGAAACACTCTCTCATGCCTCGCCTACAGTCCGATGTCTTGTGTCATTTTCCACCCCTTGAGCATGACTCAACCTATGTCAATGGAGAGGTGTGAGTTGTCTCTCTCAATATTTTCATGAGTAATGCAGTCTGCTGAGCCATTGTATTGATCATCGTCTCAAGCAACTGCCTATTTTGCTCATTTTCTCTGGTGCGTCCAGTTCTTGCTCTTTTGCATGGTGCCATTGTGATCTATCAAAATGAAACAAAGGTTTTAATCAATAGCGAATCATGATCATTATGGCTCTATGTTCTGACAAAACATCTAAAACATATCTTGTATCCTATCATCGCACTTCTATCGCGATCATCAATTATCTAAACCATAGGAGATTGTGAAGATCCACAACCCAAGTTCTAAACGGAACCTACTGACACGACTTGAGACTTCAAGAACCTAAAGCCTAAGGTTTCCACCAACTGTGATAGAGTCCTAATTGGATCTCCTATACCCTAACAGAATCTACTGCCATAGTCTTGGGTCCCAGCAAGTCCTAAGCCAAGACCTAATGCTTAAGCTCTATTGCCACATCGTCCCTAGAAGACCTAACGCCTAAGCTTTGATACCAACTATGATAGCCCGATTTTTCTCGATTCCATAAAAACCTGCACAATATATATTTTTTTCTTCCTTACATCATAAACTCAGGGAAAACTGGACCATCGGGTCACACATATCACGATCCGAAAATAGAATTTACTTGGTATGCCAACAAAGGTAGAGTCAAAGTAAATTATAGCAACTATTAAGATTCTTCTATACGTAAAGACTGAATAAAATGGGCCCACGAGAAAACCACCGGTGATGGTCGATCATCACCTAAACAGTGGCTTCAAAAATATACCTACATGATAAATCTTAATACAGTAATAAATCCCCGAACATACCAAGTCCATAATCCAAAAGACCTCAGAACCTCCATTATACAAACCCAAAACATACCAATGTCCAAAGCTCACCTTAGGTAAAATTTTCCAAACGGGAGATCCCAAGCCTTTCTCCGTAACTGAATCCCAATCAAGACCTGTATCTGTGACGTATAGTCGAGGGATGAGCTACATCCTAGCTCAATAGGGAAATAACTGAACATGTAATGCTATCTTATTCACACATATTTCATGACATAAGCAAAGCATGGTCTCATAAGCTAAAAACAGTTTAAAAGCATTTAAATTACCAAAAGCATGAACTATATGCACATGTCACATCTTATTTTTTTACTCTACATATCTTATCTTTTACTTAACTTGTTCTCATATCACAGAAGATCTGTCTTGAAACTTAAATCAAATAACTTAAATAATTCCTCAAGCAATATAGCATCGAGCTCCCGATGGAATACCCACCATCGTCATCCAATTGAACTATATTTAAATGTAACATAATCCAAGTCCCTTTCTCCTAGGCGACAGGGCACAAAACTCATATGCATCCCTGAGATGTCCTGCAGGTGTACGGATTGGCCACCATATCGATTACGGATATTCTGCCGAGCGTGTAATTGTGCTAATTATAATATTCTAAGTTTGTTCAAGGCTCACTCACAAAGTTTCTCATTTGATTATACATCCCTGGGATGCCACATACTTTCGTATGCATCTCTCAGATACTCACATCTCATACACATCCCTGGGATGTCATGTACTTATACTCTTACTGGTTTCTTACTTAGTGTACACACATGCACACACACCTCTTTAATTCACATGCTTAAGCTCAATTTTGATTAACAAGCAATGACTATACTCTTAACACATGCATGTACATATCACATTACTACATATATGATTTCGTAATTCAAGGGTACATGTTCAAAGTATTTCCTACATCACGCACGGATTTGTTCAAAGTGACACCACAGTCCTTATCGATGGCTTCTCGCCCTTAATCTACATCACAAACACACTATTATGCATCAAGAATTAACTCTACTCACTAAAAACCTAGACTTATTTAAGTGTTTCTCAAAAATGAGGCAGAAATGGGCAAGTTCATGCCAAAATAAAGTTTGACATAACTTTCCTCCTAAATTTTGACCTTTAAATCTTTGGATTCACAAAATAGTTAAATCACAAAAGCTGTAGATTTCGTTGTCCTCTTGCCAATGCCATAAGAATTACGTCAATCAGAGTTCGGAGTAAAATGTTACGGCGAAAATACCATAGTGTCGGCAAGCACAATCAAAATCTATTAATCGATCCCAATATCGATTAATCAAAATTCCAAAATCGATTAATCGATTAATCGGTTTTTCCAAAAGCCAAACTTTTCCTGCCACTGACAGTGCCCAGTCAATTAATCAAAATTTAATTCGATTAATTGGTTTCGTGCTGCAATTCCCAGATTTGCTTTCTGTCAAAAATCAATTAATCGATTTTGACATAAAATCCGTCCTCTTCGAGCAGTTCATCTATCTTGCTTTTCTCTCAAATTTTTCTTCTTTTATCTCGATTAATCCAATATTTATATATTAAATTAAAGGCCAAACTTCACACACCATCAATTAACAAAACCTTACCTCAAATCCAACGTATGAGTGATTCAAGGGCTTGGATCAAGGGTTAGGGTTCCTAGCCTCAACTCCACGAGATCCCACGTGCGACCCTGTCGAAATTTAAAGCTCGTGTATGGTCTTCAATCCGCAATCCCATGCACAAATCTTTTGCATTTACTCGCAAGCATTTCCTCTTCTTTCTCTCTAACCTCTCTCTCTCCCTTCTTAAATTTCTAACTACCAACCAAAATCAAAGAGAAATAAGTTCTCTTAGCTTTTAACCTATTTAACCCAATCACTTATTTGGTGTAAAACACATACACCCACAACAGGTGTATATGACCTTATCAACAGTTCTAACACCACACACATACGTGTACTTTCACCTCAAACCTAATCTAACCTAAGTCATCAAGTTGACTTTCACTTGATCGCATAAGTGACCAAGCGGGCACGCATCCTGAGGTATACTATTCAAAGTCAGGCACGCATCTCAAGGTACACTCTTTAAAGTCAAAATTTTTAGGATGTTACATAAAACTTATAATTAAAACTAAGAGAAGGATTCTAAGTCTGAAACTAAGATTTTTACCTAGGACCGGGGCTGCAGAGAGAAACGTCGAAGATTCTATGCTTGAATTTTGAAATCATGGTTAGGTTGCTCTATGTGCTCATTCTCAGAGTTCTCTGGTTTCAGTATCCCAAAAAAGTTTGTTCTCTCTCGAAAATTGCAAGCCTCTTTTGGGCGAATTATGAAAAAAAATCTTTTATAGGTTTTTCTTCCATTAAACGCCCTGTTTCAGGCGTTTGATAAAATTACGCGCCAGTCTCCCGGTGCTTAATTGCTTTGAGTCGACCACTGACTCAGTGAGCGACCGGCTGACTTGCTCAGCGAGTTTCCTAGTCCTAATCACGCTAGAACTAATTGCGCGCTTGGTGTGGAGTGCGCAAACCAATTAAGCACCTCTTTTGAAGCATTTAATTAGGAAAACTTAGGGGTCAAGGACGGTAAGGCTAGGCCAGGCATAGGCTAATTACGCGCTGGTGATGGGGCGCTCAATCCGATCACGCGTCTCATGATAGACGCGTGATCGAGTCTCAAGTTGGTTTGGGGAAAGGAAGTCTAGTCTGAGAAGGGACTGATTGCGCGCTTGTGATTTGGCGTGCAATCGAATTGAGCCCTTGGTTTTAGGCACTTAATTCGGGGTTGTCCGGGTCTGGGTCGGGCATGAAATGTCAAACTATTGTTTCAGTCTGCATTCTGACTATATACTATTGTTTTAGTATATAGTCTCCCTACGTTTGGATCTGAGTAACAGAGCTATTATTTCAGCCTGTGTTTAGCCATGTACTATTATTTCAGTGCATGGTTCCCACGTCGGGGGTATGGGGCTTGAGCCACAGAACTATTGTTTCAGCCTTTGTTAAGTAATATACTATTGTTTCAGTATATGGTGCCACATTAGGGATAAGGTCTGAAATGCGAGTCTATTGTTTCAGTCTTCATTCCAACTATATACTATTGTTTTAGTATATAGTCTCCGTACATCGGGACCTGAGCCATAGAGCGATTATTTCAGTCTGTGTTCAGCCATGTACTATTATTTCAGTGTATGGTCCCACGTCGAGGGTATGGGGCTTGAGCCATAGAACTATTATTTCAGCCTGTGTTCAGCCATATACTATTATTTCAGTATATGGTCCTATATTAGGGTTATGAGGTCAAAGGTTGACTAAATAAATTTGTATATTCTGAGAGAGTAAAATGGGGGTGTCTACAGATGCCCCTCTTCGGCGCGCTCTTGCGAAGTAAGAATGCATCGAAGAAGTAAACACCCCTCATTATAGGTGTCTTCTCATTTCTCTTGAGAAATCACAAATATGAATTGGGGATGCTGACATGATATGCTTAGCTTTCTTATCTATCAGTGCAACCTAAAATGGAGCATTTGAAGGGAAAATGTTAGCTGTCGAATGGCACATTCCAGGTCTGTGGGTGCATGGCGCATCCCGCCACATGGCACGGGCTAACAGAGAGATTTTATGCAATCGAGGTACTAGGGCATCAATCAAATGTCCAAAATAAGGTCTAGAGACCAATAATAATAAAATGAAGTATCATGTAATATCAAAGGCTTTTGCAAGTCATGTCAGACCGGGCGCGTCATTGCTCACACCAATGCGCGTTAGGCGCTCCTTTTCTAATAGGCGTTTATAAGTTCTTAGATTAAATATACTCAATGTTCAGTTTCCCAGGGGAATGGCCGGTTTGGGTTGGTAATTGAGGTGGGGGCCTTGTGAAGTGTGCTCAATTGAATTCTGCGCAATGGCGCGTGCACTTGATTCATCTGGAGTCGACCTCTAAGTTAGGAATTCTAGTACGAATGTGTCTAAGCAAACGATTCTGCACAGTGGAGTATGTGCTTGATTACGAATTCAGGCGGTCTTAGTTGGGAATTCGAGTCCTAATGTGTCTGAACAAACAATTCTGCGCACTGGAGTATGCACTTGATCCAATTTTGCGCAGTGGGATATACGCTTGATTGCGAGTTCAGGCGGTCTTAGGAGTTAAAGGTCAGGTTTAAGTGTAATTTATTGTGTGCGGATAATGGGGCACCTAATCAGTTTTTTTTTGTATTTAAAGAAGGGTGAGTTTGGGTCTATTTATCTTGTTGCTTTGTTCTTCTTTTCTTCTCACCTTTTTTTTGTTTTTTTTGTTAGTAAGAGGATTTTGAAATTTTAGGGTTTTGAAAATTTGAAATTTTAGGGATTTTAACTTAAGATGAATTCAGTGGTAAAATGACGAAAAAAGTGGCTTCCGAGACATCGCTAAGCAGATCCACCAGCACCGGATTTGTGGACCCGACCGTTATTGTGGTTGTCAAGACGACACTTGGCATGTCGGATACTCCGTCTAACCTTCTCGGTGAGTATTAATGATTGTCTCTTATGGGAGGACTACAGTGATTCGCGAGTCGAGAGAGACGGGTTTTGAGAATATTTGACTTAATCATGGCTAACTATATATTTACGAGGAATATCAAGTAAAACAAAAAAGTGGGTAGTACAAACCTGGGGGTGATACTTACCTAGATTATGCATAGCTTGTATGGTCTAGTGGCATCGTAGCATCGCGATAGGACTTTGGAGATTTCTTCTCTTCAAGTCTGTTATGGCAGGGCTTGGCGGTTGTGATGTGATGTCTTGGGAGAAATGATGTCGCGATGGGACCTGGGGGATTCTCCCTTTCTTTGGCTGTGTGTTGGGTGAGTCCTGGTGGGGCGTGGGGATCAATTCGAGAGAGAGAGCCCTTTGCCTTAGTGATGGGACATGATCAATCTTTCCCTCTTTTCGTCATACAGCGTGGTATGTGCTATCTGAGCCTTTTTTTTCTTTTTTTTTTTTCAGGTAGTGATGTTCGCGATGGGATGTCGACTAGCGGTGGCGTGCTCGCGTTCCCGGGAGATTTTCTTCTGGCTTCTCGCGATGGGACATGAGGGTATGGTTAATTTATTATGATGGGACTAGAGATTGAGGTGATATCGCATGTGTACATGTTATCGCAATGGGGATGGGTGTTGTCGATGCTTCCTTCTCATGCAAGGGTACGCGATAGGACGGGTGAATTTTGATCAAAGTGTGATGCAAAGTCAGGCATTGAGTGCCTGTTTTAGGTCGCTTAATATATTTTTCATTTGGTAACTTGAATGGTGGACTGTTCTCCCTTCCTTTTTTTATTGGTGAAGTAGTGGGAGCCCATACTACATGCTTATTCTCCAAGGCATTATAATTTGCAAGTAAAGGATTGAAAACTGAGACTTATGTTTTTTGATTAATGCTTTACTATTTTGGATGCCTCTTTTGAGGATATTCCAGCTCATGGATAGTTTTGTCATGTTATTTCCATGTCTCTTGGTTGTGAACTCTGTTATTTCCATATGTTTTGGATGACTCTTTTGATGATGTTGGTTCTTTATGGTCTTCTTGACCTCCAAAAGGCTTTCATTTTTCGTATTTCCATTTGTTGATGCTAATTGCTTTGAAGAACTAAATAGATGTAACATGATCCTCTTTTGTTTTCAATTCATTTGTTATTAGATACCTGTAAACATAACTCTTCTGCGTGGAAATCATGAAAGCAGACAACTAACTTAGGTATGTTCTTGTTTCATAATGATGCCCATTCTAAGTTGATCATGTGGGATTTTGTTACTGAAGCTATTATTTGTTGGGAATTTTGTTCATATACCCACCTTGTATTGTTATTGTGTTTGTTGTTTTTGCATTTTAATTTACACCTGTCTTTTATCGAAATTTTTATGTTGTAGTGTGTTTACAAGTCAAATAGTTCCTATGCTCTCTATTACTTTTGTTTCGTTCAACACACTAATTTGGTTTTTTGGCTATCTGATCCGTTACTTGGTTTTATTATGCAAGGATTAAAAGGCTTTTTAGACCTTTTAAAATATCTTAGTGAAATGATTGATTTCATTTTGTTGTTGTTGCTTGCTAACTAGTGCCAACGAATTGGTCTTCGACATGCCTCAGTTTCTCTCCACTTTACCCCTTTCAAGCTCAATGCTTCATGCACCTTACCATGCATGCACATCAAACGTACCAGATTTCAGTACCCCCCAATCGACTGGCTGAAATCCTTTCTTAACATGATGCACAGTAACTCCTTTGCAGTACTCAATTTGTCTTCTTTGCAAAGCCCTTGAACCATCACTTCAAAAGTGTCATTATCTAAGATTAGCCCCTTTAGTAGCATCTCTCTGAATTGAATAGTTGCCTCCCAAACCTTACCTAACTTGAATAATTCTTTCAATAAAATGTTATATATAGAAGTAGGTAAAGATTTCTTAATCACCATTAACTCCTTTAAGATCATCGCTTTTCCCAATATGTTGAATCTAAATATATGAGGGATTACTAATTCACATACATCTGCACATGGGGCTATCTTCTTTCCTCGCACAATATCAAGTATCTGGAGTGCTTCATGAAACTTCTTTTCCTTGTAGAACCCTCTTATAAGATGGTTATAAATTTCCTGACAAAAGACCTTAATAATCTCTTCCAACAAAATATGCCCAACACACGTAAAGCCCATAATGCACAGCTCTTTGATAAACACATTACAAAGATCAGAGATTGGGACGGAATGGTTTGCTAGAATGATATCAAAAGTTCTAATACTTTCTTAAGCAGTCCCTATTTGCATAGACAACCAATGAGAGCCTTGCCATCCGTGACGCTAGGAACCCAGTTGTCTTCTAATCTAGATTGTAAGCTTTACAACTGAACTGACCTTGGAACCCTCCAAGATACACATGGAGCTCCACGTGGCATTTAAAACACATTTTGGCCTTCCATATATCCTTTACCTGTTGAACAACCAAAATTTTGGCCCAACCCAACCAACCCGATCCATTTATAGCCTTATCTAAAAATGATAACCCGATCGAGATCGATTGAGATCTTGACTACATGACATCCTATAAATTTGGAAACCGTGGAAGTGACAATTCTCTCATATCAAATGGCTGCAGATGTGTTTGAGCACAAAATGAGGTTCACCAGTTGGACCTGACGTACAAGCAACACTATACAAGGCCCCCTGCCTAAGGCTTATTCTTGGGGACTGAGGGTTTGTCCCTGTACCACCTGGTCCTACATGGCTGGTAGACCTAATATAAATAAGCTGACCATTATCCTCAATTGAGTAGTGGAAAAATTAGTTGAGGTTTCATCAACTGGATAAAAATTTTGACCCTTCGGAGGTTTTATGTTTTCATAGTGACAAATTCTCTAGCTGTGATAAATATGACGGCTTATGCCATTTCAAATCTTTGTGATGGTGAATCATGGTAATTTATTTTAATAGTTATGAATCTTTTGACTTGTGACAACTCAGTAGATAATATGGTTTTTGACTGATGAAACTTAATGAACTAATGTTGTATAAGAACTTAAATCTGAAAGGTTAGAACATCTACGTTAATAGCATATCTAAATTGGCTAATTTCATTATTCAATTCCCCAAAACTTAAATTACCTAGGGTAAAGTACGACAAAAATAGATGTTACCATATGACTCATTGAATTCAAAGTGATCGTAGGGGAATATATACAACACCAGCTGGTAGGATGAGCAAGAGGTGGTTAGGATTTGTCGGGGACGTAAATTTCCAGTGCAATTTTTACGGATTAATGTCATATTCCACTCATGCAAAAGGATGACCTTGTTCTACTTCTCTTGCCTAAAACCTCTTCACAAGAGATTAGAATCTTTAACTTCTTAAGTTGGTGTGTGTGTGTGTTACTCTATGTAAGTGTTGGTGCATTTAAATGGTATGTGGACACCAATAATAGTTTGTAGATGTAAATTCTATACATATCAATGATAAGAGGGTGTGAGCAACTCAACTCATAAACCTAAATTTTCTCTATCTTCTTTTCCTCTCCCTCTTCTTCTCTCCCTTCCAATCCTAATCTACCCTTACATATATATATATATATATATATATATATATATATATATATATATATATATATATATATATAAGCCCCCTAACTAGATGAGGTATGAGGGAAGGAAGTTTGATGGTTCTATTTGATTTTATCTTTGTCAAAATCCACTGTCAGGTTTTTCTTTTTCTGAAAGATGACCTTGCAAAAACTGGCTTTTATCTTTATAGAGGCTTGCCCTTAAAAATTTTGTGATTTGTTAAAGCGAGATTCTTCTATCCATGGTGCAGCTTTTCTTACTTACCTTTCTGGGGCAGCTTCTCTTATATAAAATATACTACTACTATAATTATACAAAGACTGATTCAATTGGTTGTAACATTTGTATTCATTTATCAGTTCATAATATTGTGGCAAAGTAGAAATGGCTAGTTAAGCACTTAGAAGGGCATATTTTAAGGTACATGACATTGACCATGGATAATTGTTGGATCTATTGGGGGCTCAGTTTAGTATGATTGGGATTCAGGCAGGCCGTTAGTCCTTCCATCAATTCCAAGGAATAAGCCACATCATTGGCTGATGCCACTCAGGACATCCCTCATCCATGTATGTAGGGGAGGCCGGAGATCCTTTGTCACACATTGTGGCTCTCTTTTTGGATCTAGCATTCCCCTTCTCAAGTCTCCCAATGGCTACACAAGACTTCTTACTCCTCACACGTTAAAAGTTTCTTTTTGCATGTCTCCAATGCACCCTTCTTGTTGTGAAAGTGAAGTCTTCTTGTTGAAAAAGCGAAGTAAAAGTCTTTTTTGTTGTTTAAAGCTGTAATTATGGGGCTACTATTGATCCCCACTCCAATCGTACACACTGAGGGATTTTAATGAAAGAAGGAATGTCAGTCTTATACTAGCAACAACCCGTAAGTTTGTATTTGCTATATTATCCAATAAATGTTAAAATTTAATGATATATTATTGGAGTATCTTTCACATAACAAGTATTTGCGTTATCATGTGACGATCTTGTCATGTCAAATCTTCCATCGAATGAAATATTTGATTAGATATTTTAAATCATAGGAATAGAAGTCTAGAAATGTTAATTACTTTATATATATATATATATATATATATACACACACACACACACACACACATACATAGATAGATAAAAAGTAACAAAAAATAAATAATTACAAAGAACGATAACACTAAAGGAAAATATACACTATATAAAAAAATTACGTGGCTCGAGATTGGCTCGAGCACATTAGAACTAAGCTAGAGCTCATAAGTTTCAGGCTCAAAGTGCTTAGGACCAAGCTAGAGCTTTGGTTCTATAAGGTAGATCGAGCTAGAGTTGACCTTGGCTCAAGCTTGGCTTAGCTCGTTTGCAACCCTACCTCTAGGAGGACTTCATTGATCTTCTACTTCCTCGTGCTTATAGTGTCTCAATCATTCGAACAAGATTGGCTTCTGGTCTCTGATAGACATGCTCAAACCACCTCAAGCGACATGCAGTAACTTTTTTTTTCCTTTGAAGATGACCTTAAATTCACACTTAAGTCCGTGTTCCTAATTTCATCCTTCTTGTTACTCCACACATCCATTTTAACATATACATTTCAGCCCTATGCACTTTTATCTTTTGTTGCTTTTTCATAGCCCAACATTTCATATCATACAGTATGGCAAGTCTTATTATTGTCGTATAAAAACATCCATTCAATTGAAGTGTACCCTTAGGTCGCACAATACTCGCTTGCTTGTTTCCATTTCATCCAACCTAAATTAATGCTAATTGAGACATCTTCTTCATTTTCACCATCTCATTCTCAAGTATGAGCCTACCTAGCAAAATCCATAGCAATGTGGCACTAGAAGGCTTTCTATTTTAACTAAACCCTTCTACATGCTATCATTTTAACTAAATTTACACTTTGTATATTATGTCTTTGTTCTGATACATTGACTTTTCTAAGTGCATGCCATAAATAAATCATCCTTGTTGCACTTTCATCATCTCCTCGAAGGTTTTTCCTAACCTCCACTGGTATTCCATTCGTTTTATCACCCATATTGTGATATTTTTGGAACCACATTCAACTATTACTGAGTTTGTAAATTATTTTTGTGTAAAGGACTTCTAGTAGAGCCAAAATTTCCACACGAACCCGAATTTCCTGTCAAGCATCTAACAAAGTTGATTTTGAGAAAACATGTTGGTAGCATTTGCCAAATTTCTCTCATATTATCTTATGTATCTTCACTATATGCAACCTCAAGCCAATTCTTTATGTCCTCTCCAGTAATGGTGAAGAAACCAAGGTTCAAAAATCTGAATTCTGGCAAAGTTCCAGTCAAAAACCAAAATTCTGGAAATGTTCCGGTCAGTAAAAAATAATTTAAGGAAAAAATCTGAAAAAATCACAGAAATTCCAGAAGAAGAAAATTAATTTTTTCATTTTTTTTTAATGATGGTGATCGCTTTTTTAGCTAAGGTTTAGGCTTTTAGACAATATTTATACGGCACGTCTGTGTTTTATTAATTATTTTTATACTTTTGACATAAATATTAAAAAATAGAATGCATAAAAAGATAAAAATTTATAAGAGGAATGTGTTTACCTTACAACAATCTCTAGAGGATTTACATTTGATTAACAACCAAATTCTCGTCGAATGGGGCGAGATTTAAGGAGTTGAGGTCCTAAGTAGCAAAGTGGGAGGGGTAGAGAGGAGTGGAAGAAGAGTGGAGAAATAGAGTGAAAAAAGGATCTTTAGGCCTTTTCTATGGTGCCACTTTAACTGGCACTAATTTCAACAAAACTACAAAAAAAAGGCCGAGATTTTCATAATTTCGGCTAAAATTCTGGAATTTTGATAAAAAATCGGGGGATCTGGTATTTAGTATTATCTAGTACCAGTCCACACTGAAACAGGAACATTCCGGCCAGAGTTTTGAAAATTCTGGCAGAATTTTGAACCATGGAAGAAACACTTTCCTTTGTCATAGAAAAGTCTTATTAGTTTCAGTCTAAAATCCCCCTGGTCTCAATTTCAAATTAGCCAATATTTGGATAATTTTTATTGGCTAATATCCAATAGAAACCCAAATTATCCATACAAATTTAATCTGGTCGAAGGTTTATATGTTTCGGTTAAATTGACTATTGGGTTTCCAATGTGCATTTCACATCCAAAATATCATAGAACTTGTCCTTTGGATTTCAAACAAATCATTTCCCTACACAAAACTCTAAAATGAAATTGAAAACTGACTGAAACTAATCAAAATAGCTAGTTCCCACATTAAAGTTAACACTAGATCCCACGTTAAAGTTAACAATAGAAACCTTAAATAATTTTTTAAGAATAAAGTAAAAAAGGCCTTCCTGCAAAAAGTGAACTCCTCATTTTATTTTATAAACCAAGGCCATCAAAGTGGCTTGTGTGATGGGTCACTTAAAAGGCCCATCACATCCCCATCGGGCCACATTATCAAGTCCAATTAACAACTCCTGTGAAGGCCTTAAACTGAAATTTTCTGTTTTGCTGCTGATTTTGGAACCCCCGCATTATAAATCTCTCTCCTCCACATGCCCCCTTTCTTCTTCCTCCTATTGTCATCTGTCATTTTAAATATTGGATGATATCATTGACCTATGGTTTAAACTTCAAATTCCCTTGATATTGAAGGGATCATTAAGATAAACCAGACCAGGCTAGAATTGACTCTAGCTGTGATTTTGATCCTCAAAACTTCCGCATAAATTATGTGACCAAGCGATAATTATCAAAACAAGAAGAAATCTATGTGAGCCACAATAAACTAGAATATGCATGTAGACTTGCTACCTAAATTGGAATTTTTAATCATTTCTACATAATTATTTGTTTATTTCCACATATCCAGATTTTTTTACCTTTTTAATCAATAATTAGGCAATATATTAAACCAACAAGGTGTACAAAAGAAACCGAGACCTTAGCTAGAAACCAAGGAAAAGCAAAAAGAAAAAAAAGAAACCTGGAACAAAAAAAAAACAGAAGCTGCCCCCTAGCCTAACCCTGGCATGGACAACCCAAACTTGGCAGGAACACCACAAGCAACCTGGAGATTCACATGCCACATCACAAGCCTCGTGAAGTCGTAGCTTCCAACCTACATCCCACAACCCCGTCCTTATCAAAATCACTTAGCTAAACACCCAATCCCGAGCATTTCTCATTATCATCGTAGACAACTTTCTAATCTTGCAGAAAATGCTATCACTAAATTTGATCCAAATAGCCTAAATCACCCCCATCAAGGATGCTCTCCAGAAAACACCCTTTAAACCTCCCAACATACCAGAATCTCCCATAGCCATCAATTCAACAAAAGTATGTGGAAACATCCAGTAGATCCCAACTGTCTTTAGCACCATGGACAAGATTTCTCATGCCCCATAGCAGTGAAGAAAGAGGTGATTTGCAGATTTGGACCCTATAAACACAACACAAATATTGTGCATTCTTTCCTTGAGTTGAACCACCGTTATAATTCTGCCCCAAGCCACGCTCTTATCCAAAAACCATCACTCTAGGAGAGGCACGAAATCTCTAGACTCCCCCACCCAATTATGACTCACAAAGGCTGCCTAACAGAAACCAATAGAAGCTTTTAACTGTAAGGCACCCACTTTAGAGACCAAATGATGGAACCTTATCTATCTCGGCAGGGCCTGCTACCATCAATCTTTCCCAACATTTTCGCCAGGTCCTCCATCTCCCAAACAAGATGTTCGACCAATCGCAACATTCATATCCAATGCATTGGAAAAACTTTCCTTAAAAACACAAATCCCTTTCCACCAAGCCAACCCTCTCCTACAAGACTTGATACCCTAGCCAGAGGCCCGATCGAGACACATTTCTAGAGAGGCGTACCTCCGAGCTTTTTATGCCATGTATGGAACCCTTAGGACCCCTTCAAGCCCTTAGAAATTATCCTAAATCCCTTAGGAACCTTCCTGAACCCTTAGAAACCAATCTCAACCCTTAGAGCCCATTCTGGACCTAAGCTTAGCTTTAGCAAGCAATGGATGGAGGATGGTACATTGGGACCTGATACGACCTTCTATTATGATCGAATCTCATACCATTGAAAAGTAAAAGTCTTCAGCTTTTCGACGGTCTAAAAATCACCCCAATCGGAGCTGTGTACGCAAAGATATGGTGGTCCGAACCCGAGGGGCAAAGAGGTAATTTCAAGTGAACCCCCTTAGGGATTTTGCACAACGAATAGTTGCGCCAATTATAAGTAAGCTTGGCATAACTATTAGTTGTGCCAAGTCATCTCTCCCTAGAAATGGCTTGGCGCAACTAATAGTTGCGCCAGCATTAAAGTGGACCCCACCTCGGGGAGCCAACTTTTAGGCACTGCATGCACTATTTTACTGTACATATGTCTGGCGCAACTAATAGTTGTGCCAGGCATATGACTAGTAACCTCTAGTTTTTAACTTGAAAATCGAGATTGGGGTTTGACTTGTTGACCATCTTCACCTTTGGGGTGTGTTTTACTTGTTCTGTTGCACCTTTGTGCACCCTATTTTGCAACCCTTAAGTGATTTAAAACACCAACCTATCATCCACCATTAAAACTACCTTCACACATTTCCAAGCTCTCAAAATCCTAGGAAACCTTATATTAGAGATTACCTAATTGCTAACCATAATTAGCACCTAAGTAGCCTCCTAACCTACCCTTTTCCTATAAATAGAGCCCCCTCCTTGGGAAAAAGGTTGAAAAAATTACCTAAGAGAGAAACCTCCTTCCAAGCCTTACTTTTCATAAAAAGCCTCTAGGTTAGGTGTGTGCTATCCATTTGCCTTCCCTCTCTACCTCTTAACTACCAAGCCTTAGAGGTTAGAACTCCTTTTTCCACCATACAAGCCTTCAAAAGCTCATCAAAGAAAGCCTACGCAAGGCTCCTCAATGGTGCAAAAAGGGTCCGAGAGCTTCGGCTCTCCCCTCTATTCCTCTACCTTCTCGATCATTCCTCCATCCTCCCATTTGTGCCGTTACACAGCTGAATTTTTGGTAGAAACGGAGGGACACAAATAGGATTTGAAGCTCCTTTGGATAAGAGAAAGCCTTTTTCTTTTCTTTTATATTATTTTTATTTTGGCCATGAGTAGAAACCGCATTGATCGGGTTGATTGGGTGCCTAACACCTTCCCAATCGATAACCAAAGCCCCTACCCAAGAACCTTTGGTGTGGACCGGATTCAGAGTCATATTTGTAGCACTTCGGTACTTATAAAAATGATATAAGTTTTTCGGGGCACCAAAAGCTCCGGGTGGCGACTCTATATTTTTGTTAGAGAGTGCATCGTCGTGACGGGATCGTCAAAAATCCCACGGTTGCATAGATGGCGACTCTGCTGGGGAGAGATGGCTTGTAGAGCTTCCCCTTGAACTTGGCCTCTTTATTTTTTATTTTACTAACCTTTTATTACTATTTTTTATTTTATTTTTACTCACCCCTCCGATTAAGTCATTTTACTTACCCCTACTTTTACGACATTTACGAGCCTTAGCCGATTTGCGGGCCTACATGCGCATTGTCTTTTAATTTTATTTATTTTTTTATCATTTTAGTGTCTTAGCCGATTAGCGATCCTACTTGCGCATTATCTTTTAATTTTTTTTAAATTTTCGTCATTTAAAGTGTCTTAGCCGATTGGCGGGCCTACTTGTGCAAACATATTCTAACAGTGGACGTCGGCCCATAGTGGCGGCACGGGATCATCACCCCCGATCTTTGAACTAAAGAAAGCTTTCATAAAAAAAGGGCTTTTTAAAAGGGTTGGGTTAAGGCAACCACCCGGGTCTTAGTATGGCGGCAACCCTTAATGGTGATGATCCAGAAAAGTCTCAGCCCACCTAGTATCTGAGAAGGCACTTGCGTCGGAGGTATATCGGGTGGGTCACCTATTCCTACAAGCTTAAAACCCGTTGGGGAGAGCGCTAATGAGTTATACTAGACTCAAACCCCTAGGTTCGGTGAGGAGAAAACGATTCGCTAAAAAATCAGTCAATTCCCGAAAGCCCAGCTTCCACAAAAAAGCCAAAAAGTGACTCAATTCGGGCTAAAGTAGCTGCTGTCAAGGGTTCTGGAAACCCACTTTTGCCTGGCGCAAGTATTAGTTGCGCCAATGCAAAAATCCCCAAAAATACACTGGCGCAACTAATAGCTGCGCCAGCCTTATTTAGGGAATTTTTACTCTGGCACATGTATTAGTTGCGCCAGCATTGTTCTGAGCAATCCAGCCCGATTCTGTGGCCTTTTCCACATCCCGAGTCCCCCGATTAGTGTCGAAGTGCCTCTTGTTGAGCCCCGCCATTTTCGACACCCAATACGCCCCTGCCAGTCAAAAGAAGGTAACTTCTTTTTGACTCATTTTGGAAGATCGGGTTGTTCGCCTCAATTTTCATGCCTTCAATAGATCAAAGGTCTTCTTTTGATTCTTCCAAAGTGCTTCGAAATCGGTGCTGTGGGTCCTAATTTAGGGTACGAAAGTCACCCGAGAAGGGAACTCCAAGGCCTCGGAACCTTTGTTTTCACTTATAAAAGTTTAAAAATAAAAAATAAAAAAAAAACAATCTAAAAAATAGAGTTCTTGTGGTGCCGGCATAATGGCATCATCTTACCCTCCGTCATCCCGTAGGTGAAGGAGGAAAATTTTTGGGCCTTATCCAAGGCACCCATACCCAACCCGCCAACAAACGATGTCGTAGATAGTGGACCCGACTTATGCCGATCCCGACTCATCCCCGCCACATTCTCCAATCCACTCTCATTCAGGAGAAGTTTTTTCCACCATCCCCCTCACCCAATCACCTTTTACAATTACCGGGTCCTTTGATACCCCCATTTTCCCGACCACCACTTCCCAAAATATTCAAAATCAATCCTCCCATTCCCCATCTTTTGCCCAAACCATGCCCATTTTCCCTCCCATATCCATGCCAAATCCAACTCATTTCCCATCCACATCCATACAAAACCCAACCTAATTTTCCCCATCCACATCCATGCCCCATTTTCCATCTTTCCCGTATAGGCCCAATCCACCTTGTGACATGACCTTGTACTTACCTTTCCAACTTGAGTTTGAAACATATTTTATTTTTTTTACTTTTCCAAGTTTTCAAGCCCCCCCCTCCCCCTCCCAAGAAATGTTATAACTTGTGATAGATCTCCAATCACTAAGTGAACTTGCCCAATCTGAGTGTGTGAACACTTCAACTTCCAAGTGACCTCTGTTTCTATAGAAAAGAACTTTATATAGGTGCCCCTTTAAATATCTCTGGATCCTATAAAGGACATCACTTGAACAATTTTTGGAACATGCATGTGCTGGCTGGCTCACTACACTTGTGGCATCAGCAATAAATGGTCGTGTCATGGTGAGGTAGATAAGTTTCCCCACTACTTGTTGATATTTTCTTAAATCCTATAAGGGCTCACCCCCTTCTCCACTAATTCTATAATTATGTTCCATAGGAGTTGTTACATGCCTACACAACTCAAAACGTCATGACTATACTTTTTGTTTGATAGAACAATCCCCTTTGTTGACCTTGCCACTTCAATTCCTAAGAAATACTTTATGGGGCCCAAGTCTATGATATAAAACACTATACTCAAGTACTCTTTTAGCCTCAGAATTTCATTGCTGTCATCCCCCGTGACAATGATGTCATCGACATACACAAGAAGAGCAATTGCAACAGCGCAGATTTCAGCACCCCGAAACTCGTGCCATCAGCACGATCTTCCAAACCGTGACCTAAAGCTATGCACAGAACATTGGTATAACAAGTAAGGATAAATAAATAAAGCAGTAATTGCATAAAGCGAAAAAAGTTAATATGTCCAACGGGCACATTCAAAAGACAGTTCTACTTTCATGCTACTGCATGAACAGAGAACCGACCCAAACCATCGGTGATAAACAGATCACCCCAGATGGTTTGCCAAAAGAATAATTCAATTTAATTACATTGTTTATCAAAAAAAAGGCTTGACATACCAAGCCGTACAATTAGCTCTCAAAAACTACTCTCTGTCAAAGTACACAGCGGAGTCTCCTAGAAGAAGTCGTCGGGAGGAGGCTCCAACTCGTCTCCAGGTACGTAATCCGAATCACCCGGATCTACGTCTCTCGAAGCCTCAACTACTACTAACAAAGGACTTGCGACGTATAGTCTAAAAGGGTGAGCCACATCCTAGCTCAATAGGGAACAACACAGTGAACATATAAATTAAAATCTCACATATATTCCATGATATTCAAAGCATGATGTGTCTATGCATTTTGCTAGAAAAATAGTTTAAAAGCTGATGATTTGCATTCAAGTTTACTGGTAATTTGCTTGTCTTACTTTACTATTGGTTTATCATGAATGACACTGAACAGGCCTAAAGCAAAACTTAAATCTTCAACTTAAGTAATCCCCGAGCAATATAGCATCGAGCCCCGATGGAATACCCACCATCGTCGCCTAAATAGACAGTTGTAAAAATGTATTTCATGGAAATACTACCCAAGCCCCTTTCTCACTAGGCGGCGGGGTTAAATCTCAACTCAACATCCCTGGGATGTGCTTACTGTGTGCGGATAGACCTCCGCACTGGTGTACGAATTGGCCGCCGTATTGGTCACGGATATCCTGCCGCGTCAGTCGTGGGTATCCCGCCATGTCAGTGGGGTATTCTAAACAACCCTCAAATAACAAAAATAACATGTGCTTTACATATAGTTGTTAACCATGTAAAGTGCTATCTTATATCAGTTAGGCCTCAACAATAATTATTCAATCATATATATACATCCCTGGGATGTATAATGTACTCGCATCACACTGATGCCTTTATTACTTTCTTGGTGTCACACACACACCCATATTCACAAGGCTTTTCATGGTTAAAACATTTTCAATTTTGATAAACATATCACTACATACATGCTCTTGCAATTAAGGTACATGTTCAAGGTATTCCCTACCTCAATTCTCTGAAGGTCCAAGCATCAAGGTCCCACGCGACTCCTTGTGCTCGCTTTCACACGTACCACCTATGGTACATCACAACACATGCAATACATCACTAAAGATGTAATAAAGAAGGTTCTAGACCCTCCATGAATCTCAAAGTAAAACTAGAAAGTTAAGTAAAACTGCCAAAGTCGATTAATCGATTCCCAAAATCGATTAATCGATTCCCAAAATCGATTAATCGATCCCCAAAATCGATTAATCGAGATTGAAATTCGATTAATCGATCCCAAATCGATTAATCGATCCCAAATCGATTAATCAAAGTCTCTAGCATAATAAGGTCGATTCTCAAATTGAGTGGTCGAAAATCCAAAATCGATTAGTTGATCCCAAATCGATTAATCAAAATCCAAAATCAATTAATCAATTTCCCAACTCGATTAGTCAATTTCCCCAGGTCTTGTTTCTCTAGCCACTGGAGGTACCCAGTCGATTAGTTGATTTCTAAATTGATTAATCGACCTTCCAAATCGATTAATCGAAATCTAATTCGATTAATTGAAAACGGGCATCCTTGTCTTTTCAACTTCCAGACTAAAATCGATTAATCGAATCCCAATTTCGATTAATCGATTTGGCCCGATTCAGCCCCCTTTCGGGCTGTTCTTCCAAATCTTTTCCCTTTCTTTTCTAAGCCCTTAATCTATTCTTTTAACCATACTTGACTGAATTTAATCATCTACAATCTATGCATTAACTTTAATTAAAACTCACCTCAATAAATCCCTTAAAGGATTGATTTGTTGGGTTTGGTGGTTAGGGTTCCAGCTTTTGCTTCAACGATCCTAACGCGTTGAATCTGGCAATCAATGCTAACTCCTCCTCTTGATTTGCATTAACATCTAGCCTCCACAACTCCTCTTTACTCCCTCTCTCTCTCGCTTCTTAATTCCTTCACCAACCAAGACAAAAAGGGTTTCTAGGGTTATTAACACCCTTATATCCTCTCTCCTGCTTGTGTGTTAAACACATACACCAAAGATAGGTGTGCGTGACCACTAACTCACACTAACATCATGCTTAGGTCACATTTTTACTATGTCAGCTCATCACTCCATGAGTTCATTGTTTGACCATCACTTGGTCAACCCTACGACCAATCGGGCACGGTTCCCGAGGTCAAAGTTAAACGCTAAATTTTTTGGGATATTACATTCTCCCCACCTTGGGAATTTTCATCCTTGAAAATAACGCAAGGGTGTGCTTCTGTGGTACCCCACACACTAATGTGTCACGTACCCACACTCGAAAGTAAATTACACATCACATAGTACGAGAAAACAAAACTAACGCAAGTACATCAAAAACTAATCTGTATTCCATTAGCAATTTTCAAGATATACAAGTTTCTTCATTTGTTATTGATAATTATAATTTAGAAATGAACCAAACAGTACAAAATATGCAAAAATGATCACAAAAGGAAACTGTCGTCAGGCGCTCAGGCCGTCCCCTCTCCTGGCTGATCTGACGTAGGGGTGGGCTGCTCTGACGAGATTGGCTGCTCAAGTGGTGGCTGGGTCATCTCCGTAGGCTGCTGGGGCTGCTGGGGTGTGGGCGCCGAGCCAGATGCATCGGCCGCAGATGTGCTCGCGTGAAAAGTGGCACCCGTGTGAAACATTGTCCAGCCCGCAGTCCACGCCTCCTCCTGCGTGAGGCGCTGCTGGTAGTCCAACGGATAGATGCACCGTAGAGTGTGGAATATCAAGAAGTCCATCCATCGGTTCATTCTCTCGTTGTTGGCCTCCATCCGAGCCAACACATCCTCTATCGTGGGCGCCGGGCGAGCCGCTCGCCGGCGGTATGAAGAAGTCGGTGTGGTTGTCGCAGACTGCGCTGGCGGCGTAGGTGAAGCGGTGCCATGCGAGGGTGGCCCCTCAGCAGGTGGCTCTATTGGGTGTGCATCCCCCACAGGTGGGTCCTGATGTGGTGGTGGGGGTGGTGGTGGTGCTACTGCTGCTGCTGTTGCTGGACCCTGAGCCGGTAGGGTCCGCTTGAGCAAATTGTAGCTACGGCTCCATGAAGCGATGGAGAAATGCTTCACGCGATCCGTAGCCCTCTCCTCGTGGGGTGAGATGGAGTACTCTGGAGCGTCTGAGTAACACTCCAGCATGCTCGAAATGAGGTGAGCATACGACATCTTTTCTTTGGGCCTCAAGTTGCCCTTCATCAACTTCCCCTTTATGTAACCATCCCCTCTAGGATGATCATGTAGCGTCAAACCAATGGCCACAGAAGGCTGCTTAGAGTGCCTGCTGCACTTTTTCCACCCGCTCGGTGTCGTGACGCATCGGGTAGAGGTTGCACTTGATTATGGAATCAAGCATCCACATGTAATGTGGGAGATCGACTATCCTAATGGACGATCCCAACCCCTTTTTCCCTTTGGTCATACGGGTCATAATTTCTTCAAATTTCACCTCTTCTGCAAAGGGTGGGTAGAGGGTGGTCTCGGGCACGAAGTCTAGGTAGCATTCGAGGACCTCGTGGATGTGGCGACGAGTGAAGGTGTAGTCACGACCCTCTATCTTGGTCGTGACTATGTCGTCGGTAGGCCCCTCCGTTAGCCCTTGGTAAAATAGTCGGACCAATCTAGGGTAGTAGGACCCGCGGATTGGTTTTAAAAGGTTGCTGAGGCCAGCCTTTATGAGGTAATTTCGAGCCCATTGGGTCTCACCCGCCACATTGGGATTTGTAAATAGTTCCATTTCGATAACGTACTCGGTCTTGAAGGTCTTTGCCGCCCACCATTCGTTTGGTTGGAGTACGTTGACGGGCGGTGGTGGCATTGGTGAAGATTTGCGTGAAGACGCGCTCGTCGAACCGGATGTGGTATCCGATGCCGACGGTGATGGGGTTCTTACGGGCGATGGGGTAGGTGGTGGCGGTGCGGTGTTCTTATGCCGAATCGAAAGCTTAGACGTTGCCTTCTTCGAAGACAAGCGTGTTTTAGGCGGCATTTTTGGAAATAATCAAAGAAAACTAGGGTTTGATAGTTGGAAATGGAAGAACGTAAAGAAGATCTAGGGTTTACCTTGGTATTCGATCTAATGTCATGCAATTTCGATCAGAAATCGATCCAAAATGCCTTAAAACCCTAGATGCACAGTCGGTTGAAGAAGAAAACGAAGTGGCACGCAAGAATGGAAACCCCAAAACTTTCAAATGGGGAGAAATCCCCCTCGATTTATATATATAGGCCCCAGTTCGATTAATCGATTTCTAAAATTGATTATTCGAGTTTCAAAACTAGGTTCAGCCACGCGAAATCCATTAATCTATTTCCAAAATCGATTAATCGAAACTCAAAATCAATTAATCGAAATCATTTCAATTAATCGAAATCGTGGTCATTTAAAATTTTAAGTTTTCGAGATCACTGGCGTGAGCCAGTCGATTAATCGAAATTCAATTCGATTAATCGAAATCCCAAAATAGATTAATCAACTTTCACTTCGATTAATCGAAATCGTGCAGTCCTTCAATTTTTTCCTAAAACTTTCAAGTGGCTCGATTAATTGAACCTCCTGATCGATTAATCGAAATCCCAAATCGATTAATTGAATTTTACTTCGATTAATCGAAATTGTAAAAATTCTTCAATTTTTCTAAAATTCTTAAGTTACTCGATTAATCGAATCTCCAGGTCGATTAATCAAAATTCAAAATTGATTAATCGATACCCAAATCGATTAATTGAAATTTCACTTCTTTAATTTCCTGAATCTTCATTAAATTTCCCCTCACTGGCGCATGTCAGTCGACTAATCAACCAAAATCGATTAATCAAATTCTCGAATCGATTTGAAAATTGATTAATCGGTTTTGATCAGATTCTTCAAATTTTTAACAATTTTTTTTTGTCTCTTTGGTTCCTTGGTAAAGCATGACCAGTTGGTCATTGGTTCTACAAAATACATCATCACGGCCATGTCATGGCTACGTTGAATTCTAAGTACGCATTCGACTTTGTATTTAGGAACATTATGCATATTAAAATTGTTTTTATTGCATACGTTGATCAAAAGATCGACATTGGATTACAACATATGGCTTAAATCCATAAACATGCTTGCGGTGATACAATTTTGACTCTCAAGCTGTTGCAAACAAGTCCGGATATTGTTCTTTCACGTCGGCCTCTCGTTCCCATGTAGCTTCCTCGGCTGGATGATGCTTCCATAGAACAAGTACTAATGGAATCACTTTTATTCGCAAAACTTGCTCCTTTCGATCCAAAATCTCCATCGACTCTTCGATCATAGTCATATCCTCATGCCTCTCAAATGATTGACCGCTCAACACGTGATCAGGGTCGTTAAGGTACTTCCTGAGCATAGATACATGGAACACATTGTTTACCTGATCAAATAACGGTGGAAATCCAATGCGGTAAGCAACTTCCCTTACTTTACCTAGAACCTCAAATGGTCCAAGATAGTAGGGACTTAACTTCCCTCTCTTTCCAAATCTCATCACCCCCTTCATAGGTGATACTTTCACGAACACATGTTCACCCACCTTAAAGTCTACACTCGTCTACTTGATATCGGCGTAGCTTTTCTGTTTGCTCTGAGCTGCTTTGAGTTTGGCCCTTATCATACGAACATAGGTGGTATTATCTTCAAGTACCTCGGGTCCTAAAACAAAATTTTCACCCGTTTCCTCCCAATTGATGGGCGATCTACATTGCCGTCCATAAAGTGCTTCATATGGTGCAATCCCAATCCTCGTCTGAAAGCTGTTGTTATATGCGAACTCAATCAAGGGTAGGTGCTGATCCCACAATCCTTGCAATTCTAACATACATGCCCTAAGCATGTCCTCAATGATCTGATTGACCCTCTCAGTCTGTCCGTCGGTTTACGGATGGAATGCCGTACTGAAATCTAGTCGCGTTCCCATTCCTTCTTGAAATTTCTTTTAAAACTTTGATGTATATAATGGGTCACGGTCTGAAATAATGCTATTCGGAATCCCATGCAAACAGACAATCTCCTTCATATACAGCTCTGCCAGTCTTCCCGCTGTGTACATCGTGTTGTAAGGCAAGAAGTGTGCTGACTTGGTCAATCGATCAACTATTACCCAAATGGTATTATACCTCTTTGCAGTACGCAGTAGCCCGACGATGAAGTCCATAGAGATCGATTCCCACTTCCATTCCGGTATAGGTAGAGGCTATAATAATCCCGCAGGGTGTCTATGATCAATCTTGACTTGCTGACACGTCAAATACCGCGACACATACTCTGCCACATTTTGTTTCAAGCCTCTCCACCAGTAATTCTTTTTCAAATCTTGATACATCTTTGTGCTTCCAGGGTGGATAGCATAGCTTGACTTGAGATTCATCAAGAATTGTTCGCCGTAAATCGGCATTTTTCAGAATACAAAGACGACCCTTGAACAATAAGGAACCATCCTCCTTGATCGAAAACTCAGATCTAATGCCTTCAGTTACATCTTGATGAATCTTGGTTAGTGCCGGGTCTTTCATCTGTAGTTCATGGATATGTTCAAATATCACCGGTCTCACTGAGATATTAGCCAAGAAGGCTCCTGTAGCTTGCGACTCGATGTTTGCATCATGTAGTGCCAGATCTTCAAATAACTTCCATCGGTGCATACCCAAAATTAAACTAGCCAACTGAGCTGAACTCTTCTGACTCAAGGTATTGACCACTACATTAGCCTTGCCTGAATGGTACTGTATAGAACAGTCATAGTCTTTGAGAAACTCCATCCATCTGCGCTGCCTCATATTTAGTTCCTTCTGTATAAATAAATATCTGAGGCTCTTGTGGTCGGTGAAAATCTCAAAAGTCTCACCGTACAAATAATGTCTCCAAATCTTGAGCGCGAAAATGACCGCTGCTAATTCCAGGTCATGTGTCGGGTAATTCTTTTCATGCTCTTTCAACTGTCTCGATCTGTACACTATCACCTTTTTGTGTGGATTAAGCACGCAACCCAAACCAGTATACGAAGCATCTCTATACACTGCAAACCCTCCACTGCCTGAAGGAATTGCCAATACTAGAGCTGAAGTGAGTCTCTTCTTGAGTTCTTGAAAGCTCTTCTCGCATGCCTCACTCCATTCGAACCTTACATCTTTTTGTGTAAGTCTCGTGAGTGGCCCTGATATCTTTGAAAAACCCTCAACAAAACGTTGATAGTAACCTGCTAATCCAAGGAAACTACGGATGTCGATCACGGTCTTTGGTTGCTCCCAATTCACTACTGCTTCGATCTTTACTGGATCTACAGTGACACCAAGCTTTGAGACAACGTGTCCCAAAAAGTTAACTTCCTCTAACCAAAACTTGCACTTACTGAGCTTGGCGTATAACTGGTGTTCACGTAGAGTCTGTAGGGCTATTCTTAAGTGCTTCTCATGCTCTTCTTCTGATTTTGAATAGATTAGGATGTCGTCAAGAAACACTACGACGCAAGAGTCTAGGTGTGGTTTAAACACCCTATTCATTAGATCCATGAAGGACGCCGGGGCATTTGTCAACCCAAATGGCATCACTAGGAATTCATAGTGTCCGTATCGAGTCCTGAATGCAGTCTTTTGAATATCCTCTGCCTTGACTTTCAACTGATGGTATCCAGATCTTAGATCGATGTTGGAAAAATACTTCGCTCCTTGTAGTTGATCAAACAAGTCATCTATCTTAGGCAAAGGGTATCCATTCTTAATGGTAAGTTTGTTCAATTGTCGATAGTCAATGCACAGACGCATTGACCCATCTTTCTTCTTTACAAACAAGACCGGTGCTCCCCATGGAGACACGCTCGGTCTAACAAACCCCTTGTCCATTAGTTCTTGTAACTGCTCCTTCAATTCCTTCAACTTTGAAGGAGCCATTCTGTATGGCGCTTTAGACATAGGCTCCGTTCTTGGTGCTAAGTCGATGGCGAATTCTACTTCTCTCTTTGGAGGTAATCCGAGTAACTCCTCCGGAAATACATCGGTGAAGTCTCGCACCACGGCTATTTCAGATATAACATTCTTCTCCTCCTTATCTTCCTTCAAGAACGCCAAGTATCCACTGCACCCCTTCCTGATCAAACGCTCGGCACTGACTGTCGAAATAGTGGCATGTGTGTCGACCTCTCCTCGAAATCTAAATGATCTCCTCGTGTTTGGTTTGAAGATGACGACCTTATTCTTGCAATCTACCGTCGCACAGTGAGTCGACAGCCAATCCATGCCAAGGATCACGTCGAATCCTTGCATGTCTAAAAGAATTAGGTTCGACGGTAGCTCAAAGACGTCTCCATCCATGACCCTCACGATCACGGAATTGCAACCTTTTTTAGTATTAACCGATTTCCCAGTAGGAACAGTCACGGTTAAAATGAAGTCTAACTCCTCTGGGTCGACTTTCATCCTCTTTATGAAGCGAGGGGTAACAAATGAGTGGGTAGACCCTGGGTCTATCAACACTCGAGCTTCATATATCACGTCGCTTCCCTTCTTATATATTTATAATGCACCTAATCATACATACACATGTATATAATGTATATCATAACACTGGAATTTATTACAAGCAAGTTCTTTTCTATTTTCTATATGGATGCACCTTCTCTATCTAAATTTTTTAGGAATTTAAATTCTTTATTAAAAAATAGAAGCTTACCTTGAATAATATCGTTTGTATTCTGAGTCTCTTGAGTTATGGCTACGTAGGCTCTCCCTTGGACAATCGACTTCTTTGCTTGTATCGGTCGTGGAATAGGAGTTGAAGTCGTCTTCCCTTTGTTCATCTCAGGGCACTCCTTGATCAAGTGGCCCACCTTGCCACATCTAAAACAGCCCCGAGTACCATGTCTACAGTCCGTTGTCTTGTAAGACTTGCCACACTTGGCACACGTCTCATAAGGTGTGGAAGAAGCTACTCGAGAGAACCCCTATGTAACTGTCGCTCCGATAGTGATAGCAGGGCTCAAGTAGCGTATCGGTCTACCCGACGTGAGCAATGGAAATCTCTGCTGGTTGCTCTGTTGCGCCGGTCTCCCATAACCTCCTTGGAATGGTGGTTTCTGATTGTTTGATATGAACCTCGACATTTTGTTCACCAGTTCAAAATTCCCCGTTCGGCTCTGGTCTGAGTTCCACCTTCCTTATTGCTCCCTCTGGCGGTATTTGTTATTATTTTCTTCTTCTACCACCAAAGCCTTGCTCATGACCTCTCCATAGGTCCTCAGTTGGAATGGTGCTACTCCTCCCCTCACGTCCGGCTTCAAACCTTACTGAAACCTCTTTGCTTTCATCATCTTTGTGATGACATAGTCGGGCGTAAAGCGAGCGAGTCGCATGAACTCCACTCCGTATTCTCTCACAGTCATCTTCCCTTGTACTAACTGCAAAAAATTGGACTTCCATCTAGTTTCTCACCACCTCCGAGAAATACTGCTTGTTAAATTCCTCGACGAACTCGTCCCAAGTCCAAGGCATGTCTGGGGTCTCTTGAGCCCTAGTCCTAGAAACGAACTTCCACCAAGGCCCAGCCTCCCTGTCTAACATGTAGGCTGCCCAACGGACGCTCTCGTCCTCTGTGCACGTGAGTACACTAAAAACTTTCTTCATCTCACTCAACTAGTTTTCAGCTGCCATAGAGTCTGCCTGTCCTGAAAAACTAGGAGGTCTCATCCTCCTAAACTCGGTAAAAGCTGAAGACACTGGCGGTGTCGGAGCCACTGGAGGTGTCAGTGGCTGATGCTGCTCATGAGCTGTATGAGCTACCAAAGATGCTGCCTGTTGAGCCATAACAGCTGCCATGGTCTCCATGGTGTTCATCATCCTCTGACGCTCCTCTCTATCCTCATTCCTTTCTCTAACTCTTTCATGTTCTCTCTGATCTCGATCCTGACAATCTCGATCCTGGTTCTCTCCTTGATCGTGGCCCTCTTGATTGCCACTACCTGAAGCACCTCCGTGTCCCAAAGGTACTCTATTGGTATCCGAGATGAGATCATCTCGACTACGCAAATTTCTATGATGACCGCCCCTGGGTCGGCCTCTTCCTCTAGGAAACATGATGGTCTGCACGTGAAAACAAAGTTTTCATTAGCAGAAGTCCCTATGCTATGACAAAAGAATGATTGTCAGAATTTTTGAAAGAAAAAAGCTTTGATACCAACTGTGAAAGCCCAGATTTCGGCACCCCGAAACCCATGCCATCAGCACGATCCTCCAGACCGTGCCCCAAAGCTATGCATGGAACATTGGTATAATAAGCAAGGATAATAAATAAAGCAGTAATTGCATAAAGCGAAAAAAGTTAATATGCCCAACTGGCACATTCAAAAGACAGTTCTACTTTCATGCCACTGCATGAACAGAGAATCGACCCGAACCATCGGTGACAAACATATCACCCCAGATGGTTCGCCAAAAGAATAATTCAATTTAATTACATTTTTTATCAAAATAAAGGCTTGACATACCAAGTCGTATAATTAGCTCTCAAAAACTACTCTCTGTCAAAGTACACAGCAGAGTCTCCTAGAAGAAGTCGTCGGGAGGAGGCTCCAACTTCTCTCCAGGCACATAATCCGAATCACCCGGATCTACGTCTCCCGAAGCCTCAGCTGCTGCTAACAAAGGACCTGTGACGTATAGTCTAAAAGGGTGAGGTACATCCTAGCTCAATAGGGAACAATACAGTGAACATATAAATTAAAATCTCACATATATTCCATGATATTCTAAGCATGATGTGTCTATGCATTTGCTAGAAAAATAGTTTAAAAGCTGATGATTTGCATTCAAGTTTACTGGTAATTTGCTTGTCTTACTTTACTGTTGGTTTATCATGAATGACACTGAACATGCCTAAAGTAAAACTTAAATCTTCAACTTAAGTAATCCCCGAGCAATATAGCATCGAGCCCCGATGGAATACCCACCATCGTTGCCTAAATAGACAGTTGTAAAAATGTATTCCCTGGGAATACTACCCAAGCCCCTTTCTCACTAGGCGGCGGGGTTAAATCTCAACTCAACATCCCTGGGATGTGCTTTTTGTGTGCGGATAGACCTTTGCACTGGTCTACCGATTGGCCGCCGTACCGGTCACGGATATCCTGTCGCGTCAGTCGTGGGTATCTCGCCACATCGGTGGGGTATTCTAAACAAACCTCAAATAACAAAAATAACATGTGCTTTACATATAGTTGTTTACCGTGTAAAGTGCTATCTGATATCAGTTAGGCCTCAACAGTAATTATTCAATCATATATATATACATCCTTGGGATGTATAATGTACTTGCATCACACTGATGCCTTTATTACTTTCTCATCCCCTGGGATGTCTCATTCTTATTAGATTGCTTGATCTTAATTACTCGCATCACTCTGATGCTTTTATTACATTCTTGATGTCACACACACACACCCATATTCACAAGGCTTTTCATGGTTAAAACATTTTCAATTTTGATAAATATATCACTACATACATGCTCTTGCAATTAAAGTATATGTTCAAGGTGTTCCCTACCTCAATTCTCTGAAGGTCCAAGCATCAACGTCCCACGCGACTCCTTGTGCTCGCTTTCACACATACCACCTATGGTACATCACAACACATGCAATACATCACTAAAGATGTAATGAAGAAGGTTTTAGACCCTCCATGAATCTCAAAGTAAAACTAGAAAGTTAAGTAAAACTGCCAAAGTCGATTAATCGATTTCCAAAATCAATTTATCGAAACACAAATCGATTAATCGATTCTCAAAATCGATTAATCGAAACCGAAATCGATTAATCGATCCCCAAAATCGATTAATCGAGATTCAAATTCGATTAATCGATCCCAAATCGATTAATCGAAGTCTTTAGCATAATAAGGTCGATTCTCAAATCGAGTGGTCGAAAATCCGAAATCGATTAGTCGATCACAAATCGATTAATCAAAATCCAAAATCGATTAATCGATTTTCCAACTCGATTAGTCGATTTCTCCAGGTCTTGTTTCTCTAGCCACTAGAGGTACCCAGTCGATTAGTCGATTTCTAAATCGATTAATCGACCTTCCAAATCGATTAATCGAAATCCAATTCGATTAATCGAAATCGAGCATCCTTGTCTCTTCAACTTCCAGACCAAAATCGATTAATCGAATCCCAATTTCGATTAGTCGATTTAGCCCGATTTAGCCCCCTTTCGAGCTGTTCTTCCAAATCTTTTCCCTTTCTTTTCTAAGCCCTTAATCTATCCTTTTAACCCTACTTGACTGAATTTAATCATCTACAATCTATGCATTAACTTTAATTAAAACTCACCTCAATAAATCCCTTAAAGGATTGATTTGTTGGGTTTGGTGGGTAGGGTTCAGCTTTTGCTTCAACGATCCTAACGCGTTGAATCCGGCAATCAATGCTAACTCCTCTTGATTTGTATTAACATCTAGCCTCCATAACTCCTCTTTACTCCCTCTCTCTCTCTCTTCTTAATTCCTTCACCAACCAAGACAAAAAGGGTTTCTAGGGTTATTAACACCCTTATATCCTCTCTCCTGCTTGTGTGTTAAACACATACACTAGAGATAGGTGTGCGTAACCACTAACTCACACTATACATCACGCTTAGGTCACATTTTTACTATGTCAGCTCATCACTCCATAAGTTCATTGTTTGACCATCACTTGGTCAACCCTACGACCAATCGGGCACGAATCTCGAGGTTAAAGTTAAACGCTAAAATTTTTCGGGATATTACAGCAATCGTCTTCATAGCCCTCTTGACAAGTAGAGTATGATCATAGTGGCTCCTCTGATATCCATAATTTATTACAACGTCATTAAATTTGTTAAACCATGCCAGGTAATTATTTTCCTTATTTCCTTGATAAAATCAAAAACCCAAAATTCATATTTCATTAGTTGCTGGAACTTTGTTCACACCTCATCAATTGATATAATTCGAATTCCCCTTTGATTGAATTAACTTTCAAGCCTTTAATTTGTCAAATCCTAGAGGGGTTAAGAGACGATTCAGTAATTGTCGTTTGGTGCCCTAAACTAGAACGAAACTCAAGTTCTCTCATCGATGCCATTTTTCTAGATCGAAAAATTTCAATGCATGTGAGTGCTAGAATTGATTCGAACTAATTGTTTTAATTAAATCTGTTAAACTATTTTATGTGGTTGAAAAGTTTTGAATATTTCTCCTATTCAATTTAATATGAAAATAATCCTACATTCGCATAATTAGGGTTTAAGCATTTATCCTACCTCAGAAAGTCTCCTGGTAATCAGATCCTTGAGTTTATGTGTACTCCCTTGTAACAAGTCTTACTTTCTATCTTTCTATCCCACTATTCGGTTTGTATTTCATGGTGTAGACCCACTTGTACCCAACAACCATCTTTTCAATAGGCAGCTCAACAATGTCCCTAGTCTTCTTTAGTTTTAAATTTCTAGGGCATTCATTTCTTGCATCATGGCCTCTTGTCACTGAGGTTGATTAAGGCATACACAAGTGGGATTAGAAACAGAGTCTAAAGAATATATTCAATCTCCCCAGCCGAGTCGCCATCTGTGCAACCATGGATTCTCTCGAACCTGTCGTGACAATGCACTCGCGATGGGGTAAAATGAAGAGTCGCCACCCGGAGCTTTTGGTGACCCGAGAAACCTTTAGATCAATATTTTGAGCACTGAAGTGCTAAATATGACTCTGATTTACCGGTTTTTGCCAAAGGCTCTAGGGTAGGGGCTTTGGTTATCGATCGGGAAGGGTTTAGGCACCCGATCAACCAGCACGTAGCGGTCTCTATCTATGGCCAAAATGAAAATAAATGGGCAGAGCTTTCCCTTGCCCGAAGGCAATATGGTCCTATCAAGCTTTGAGCCAAACCGAAATTTCGACGGCGTAACGGCTTGAATCCTTGGACGGAGGAGACACCAAGAAGGTAGAGGAAGAGAGGGGTGAGCCGGAGCTCACAGGCCCTTGTTGCACCATTGAAGACCTTCTCTTTTGCGTGCTTCCGATGGCTTTAAATGACTTAATTGGTAGGGGAATGGATTCTAATGCTAGGATTCGGTAGATGGGAAGTGTAGGATGAAGCTAGAGACTAAGCTTGACTAAAAAAGGAGTGATCTAATGGTTGAAAGGGGTTGAAAGGGGTGAACTAAGCATGCTGGAAGTCTGGTTGGAGAATGGAAAATAAAAGGCTTTCTCTCACTAGGGCTCCCTAATTTTCTTCAACCCTTATTTTTTCAACCCTTTGGGAAGAGGGGGTGCCTCTCAATTTATAGAGAAGAGGTGGGTTAGAGGGTTACTTAAGAGCTAATTGGTTTAGCAATTAGGTAATCCTCCATCTAAGGTTTTCTAGGTTTTTAGGGTCCTAGGGGTTTGGGGAACCAATTTCAATTGCAGATGATGGGGTGAGACCATAGGTGACTTAAGGGTTGCAAATAAGCTTAAAGGGGGTGCAACCAATCTTAGGACACCCACCTCAACCAAGGGGATGGTCAAAAGGGTAAACCTGATGAAGGAATTTTGAGCATTTGATGATAGTTACTGTAGCTAAGCTGGGCGTATATATTACATACGCCCAGTTTATGTACAGTGATTTCTATGAAAACCAGAGGAGATTTGAGAAGGTAGGTGTCCGCGGTGGGCCCTACCTATGCTGGGCGTATGTATTATATACGCCCGGCCAAATTTGTTGGGCGTATCTAATACATACGCCTGAGCAAAAGTTATGATTTTATGTGAAACTTCAATTGGCCATAACTTTCGAACCACAACTCCAAATTGGGTGATCTTTGGCTTGCTGGAAAGCTGGAGAAATCCTCCTTTCAGTGGTATGTGGCTCATCCTTGGCAGTGATCCGTGTAAAATTTTTAGCTCTCCTCCCATCAAATGCTCAGAAGGGTTTAAGTTGAGTCTGGGAAGGGATCCTAGGGTTTAGGGGTGATCTCTAAGGGTTGGGGGAATGGTTCTAATGGGTTCAGGGTGATCTCTAAGGGTTGGAGTAGATTTCCAAGGGTTCAGGGGTGCCACTGGAAGCACAGGAGTGCATCTCTCTTAGAGTACAGACTGATCGAGCCTTGGGCCGAATTTGGGTGTCTACAGATGCCCCTCCTTGGTATTTGATCACTAATGATCGGATGCCAAAGACAAGAGACATCCGAAGGGGTCCAAGGCATGTTTCATGGGTCCGCCTGGTTCAACTCAATTCTCAAACATCCATGGTGATGGTGATTGTACGTAAGCCCTCTCATTTCAGGATATTGTCCGTACCTCAAAGCTAACAGTCCCCAAGTACATTGCGACATTACTGGGCATAACTGCGATGATCACAAAAAGTGTAAGCCCACTAGCCAGGATATCATCCACTTCCTGAGGGAAATTATAGATTTGTGATGTTGAGTATTAATCTGAACCAGACAACTCCATGAAACAGGGTGATCGATCTATGCTTCGGAATCGACGCAAAGTACACAAAGCGAAGGCCTAAACAATGTGTCCAATCCTATGGGGTCTTGACAGCTCCATTGGATTGGCCACGGGTGCCCTTACCTAGGTAAGGCTCGGAGTTTCTGGGTGAACCCATCAACCTCGAGGTTGCTTTAGCATGATTTACCCGAGTGGAGCGAATATTGATGTCGCAACACTTCTTGGGAATGCGTGCCCATTTTCAAAGTAAATTTTTGTGTGTTATTTTTTGAGTTTTCTTTTGTTTTGAGGCCTCATAGCAAAGCTCAAGGACCTCTGTTAATTTTATTCTTGCACAACTCTTTAAGTGGATCAAATGCTAGTTGATACGCTTTAAGAGTGCGTGCGCTCTGTCCGGGATAGGTACACTTAGGGATGTGCACGTTCCGGTGGTGAGGTGCTCCTGATTTATACGAACCGGAGTGCCTTAACTTGAGGCAAAGCTAAAAAAGATCAGGCCAGGACCAAGCATCCATTGAAAGAGATGGTCAATTCTAGCCTCCATCCCCAATGAAATCACATCTTACTAACTATACACAGACAGACACCCATCAGGGGCTATAAGTAGCAAATAGGCGCGAATGGAAGCCCCGACCCTAAGGTATAATTTACGAGGATAAACAACCATCCTGCGAATACCCAGACACAAGTGTACATTCAACAGAGACACCGTGCCTATATAGGTTTTAAGCCTGTGTAAAAGGAAATAAAAGGGAATGAGCCCTTCGGTCTGTATGTTTGCACATAGTTTGGTTGGTTGTAATTTAATTTTTGATGGGTCAGTTTCAACTGACAATAGACTTTTCGAATGGTCTGAAGTCTGGTACACTCTTGGTCAATCATAGATCAGAAGGTGGATGATCAGAGCCAAAGCTTGGAAGGTGGGGTCAACCTACTCAGGATTTTAATTACATAACAAAAGATTGTTATCCCGAACCTTCTCCTTCTTTTTTCTCTTTTTTTTTGGTTTTTAAAAGAAAGAGTTGTTTTTTTATTTTTATTTTTATTTTATGATTTTATGGGAGCACTCGACGGGTGCTTACAGATCTAGATCCGTTTATTGTAGCACGGTCCCTTTGGGCCAATCGAAGGGAGTTCAAAGGGCCATTTGGGGATGTGTGCACCATCGCCTGATGGTACCTGGGCTTCTAAGAGGGACCGGGCCTTGATCTAGAGCATACAGAGGGCATGTCGGGCCATTAAAGCCAAAAATTGGCTGCAAATCTGCAGCGCAAATGGTCAGGCGTATATAATACCAAAAACTGGCAGTTTTAAAGCTGCCCGAGCCCGAGCATTAAAGGGGCCCTCTCTTTCAAATTCTATCTGCTTCCCTCCTTCCTTCTCAAGTCTGGGACAGCCCCTTAGGGTTTTGGCATTTGATTGTGCTTGAGTTCTATCACCGGGAGTCGCGTATGCCGATTAGAAGCGCTCACTCTCCGCCGATTTTTGGATCTATTTCTCCTCCTATTGAAGGTAATCACCAACCCCTCTTCTATCTTTCCTTTGAATTTTGATAATGTTAATCTTTTTTTTTGGAAATGCTTGATGTTCTTCTTTTTTGTGGTGAAAGATTAATGCTTTTTCTCAAGTGTATGTGATTCCTTATGCCTATGCTCCTCTTTTTTTTTTATTCATTATTCATTTTTATTTATTTATTATTATATCATCATCCATCTTTCATCATTCACCCCTTTTTTTTATTATTATTATATCATCATCATTTTTCATCCATCATCATTTTTTTTTCTTTCTTTCTTATTTGTTTTTTTTCTTTCATGACAGATTAGTGCCTTTTTCTTCTCTTTTGTTTTGTTTGAAATGTTTGATGTTCTTCCTTTTTATGGTGAAAGATTAATGCCTCTTTTTTTTTTTTTAGTATATGTGATTCCTTATGCCTATGCTCCTCTTTTTTTTTTTTTTTTTTTCATTCATTTTCATCATCATTCATTTTTCATTTTTTTTTTATGGATTAGTGCATTTTTTTCTCTCTCTCTTTTTTTGCCTTTTTTGTTATTTTTCTCTTTTTCTTTTTTTTTAGCAGCCCTTTCTTATACCGATGTGTTCCATATTTTCAGATGTCTGGCGACGAAGGGTAGGATGCACAGGAGGGGCCAGAGATGACCTATGGTCCTCATGGGAGCAGTTTACCATTACACAGCGGTCCTCTCAACCCTGGTATGAAATGCAAGGTGAAGCTGTCCATACCAGCCTCCTTCATTGTCAACACACTCATATCTCCAATTTTGGGATCGCTACAAGGTAAACAGATGAGCCCTTTTTTCTTTTCCTTTGATGCCTTTATTATACCACTTTTCTCCTATTTGACAAATCCCTTTTGTTTGCAGCCTTTACCACACATCATGTTCCGGGGTGGCTGGTTCGATCTCCAACGCCTTGTGCTCTATCTTCCACAGGTGGTGAAGGACTTGCTTGCTGAAGCTGGTTTTGGGGATTTTATTTCATGCCCTGCAGTGAGAGCCGACACGGCCTACGTGAAGGCCCTGATAGAATGCTTTCACCCTGAGACCATGATGTTTCATATGGCCATGGCTGAGATGACCCTTACACCTGCGGACAGGTCCATGATTACTGGGGTTCGCTTGGAGGGGTGCCAGTGACACCTACCCGCACGCTTGATAGGGAAGAGGTGACTCGGCTGATAGGGGCCTATCCAACCTCCGGGAACGTTCGCGGTTCTGAAGTCAAGTTATCCTGGCTGGTTGGTCTGTTTGAGCCTCATGAGTTAGTGGATCTGGGCCAGCCCGATGCGGTCATTTATCTTGAGCCAGAGCGTGCGCTGATGCTAGCCCATATTTCTCTGTTGTTCCTTTTGGGTAAGACTCTTCTTTCAAATACCAGCGGTGGGTGGGTCTCATTGTCCCTTCTCAGTCTTATGGTGAACTGGGATTCTGTACATCGGTTTAATTGGGGCGGTGCTGGTTATGCGGTGCTCATGTCTAGCCCGGTGCGAGCCGTACTTGGGGAGTCCAGCTTTGTTGTAGGCCTTTGGCCTGCACTTAAGGTATTTTATCCTTTGGTCTTAGTTTGTTCATCTTTTCCCTTTTATGGAAAATTTGTTTTTATCCACTTGCTTTCTCAGGATTGGGGGTATCTGCATTTCCAACCTGGTCGTCCTCTGCTTCTATCCGAAGTTCCTACGTTCCCCCTTATGAGCAATTGGCACGCGAACCGCCGCCGGGACGTAGGCATGAAGCAACTGGAGTTAGGGCTGCACTCCCAGTTTGATCTGTTGATCCCTGAGCAGGTATACCAATTTCTCTCTTTGCAAATTTGATGGCTCTTTTGTGCTGTGGGTTCTGACCAAATGTATATATCCCTCCTCCTTTTTGTTTCTAAGCAGGTCATCCTTGACCCCTACGTCGGATCTCCCTTCTGGAACCTGGCTACAGTGCGTCCTTCTCATTTTTTGTTAGATCGACGCATCATTTTCTTCTATGGGTCTTGGGCTAGGGTCTATTACCTAGGAGAGAGGGTGGTTCATCAGTATCGTCCTCTTTTCGCTGTGCCCCAAGCTCCTCCAGCTGATGTATTGGCTCCTGAAGGTTCTACCGAAGTGCTTACCGCTCGCTTTCTCCATCATGGGGTCCCTATTGATGACCTTCTTTTTTCAGGGGGATATCAGATGTGGTACGAGTCTGCCCTATCATTCTCTGCTGCCCCGGTTCGTGCCTGGTGCCAACTTTTTGGTTTTTGGTGGTCCGCGGTCTCAGGTAATGTTCTTTCCTATTTTTATTTAGCAGCCTTCCATGTGATTACCTTGATTGCCCTGCTATTTGAATAAAAATTGTTTCTCTTTGTAGTTTAGGCAGGGTGACGACTCAGATGAGGGGGATGAGGCAGCTGCTCCTGATGAAGCTATCGGAGCTGGACCTTCTGACCCTTCCGGTGCTGGCGCTTCCGGCAGTTCGCCAACTGAGGTCCAGGGGACTTTTAGGCGCTTGGACAATGCCTTTCTGTCGCGTATGTGTGCCGATGTGGCTGAGAAGGCACGCATATCTGCTGAATCTATTCAGATCCCATCCCCTGAGCTGATCCCTGGGGTAACCTCTCCCTTGTTACATTGCTCTTCTGTTTTCTTGGATTATGTCGATGACCTGTGTGACTGACACCTCTCTTTTTCTCTTTTTTTGTTTTGCCATGCAGAATTATGAGTCGGCCGTGAACCAAGCCGAATACTATCGGAACATTGTCAGGCTTAGGGAGGCTGAAGTGGTGAGTGAATACTGACCGCACCTAATCATTTTCTTATTTGCTTTCTGCTTGTTTCCCTACCAAACGGCCTCTGGTGTGCTTATGCAGCGTGCTCGCGAAAAGGAGTCTCGCTCTCTGCTCGGCCGCATCTCTTAGGCATGGACTCGGGTGGGGGAGACCCGTACTTTTCAAAGCGCGACCTGACACCGGAAGAAGTAAAAGGGGGCTGCCCAGGACTAGTTTATTTTCTAAAAATTTGAAACTGTGAAACAGTTTAGACTTTGATTTATTGGAGAATATGTAATTTTTTTTTTAACAACAATTTTTTGGATGGTTTTATTATTTTCATGGTTTATATGAATGCTTCATTTGGTTATCTCTCCGCTTTTATGGTTTACTTTTCCTTAGCATTAAGCGGGCCAGAGCCCCTCCAATGATGGGGTTGAGCCCGCATGTGATTCTCCGCATATGACCCACGGATACCGCGTCATCCGAGGGTTTCCCATGGGTGTGTGAGCGTGCCCGCTTGTGGGCTGCCCAGAGAAAAAAAAAGTAGCCTAAGCGAAATCCGTTCCTCACTTGGGGAAGTAAAAAAGAATGGACCAATGTGAGGGGAGCCACACTTCCCTGCATATATATTTTTTTCAACTGGGCATATATATTATATGCGCCTGGCAAAATATTTTGAAATTTTGCCTGGGCGTATATAATATATACGCCGGGCGGAAAAGTGTTCAATTTTGCCTTGGCGTATATAATATATACGCCTGGCAGAATATTTTCAATTTTGCACTGGCGTATATACTATATGCGCTTCGTATAACTGGGCTAGACAGGTTCTTTCTAACCCGAACCTAGCCTTTTTTGCCTCTCTTTTCACCCGGGCTTGGCCTTTTTGCCCCTCTTTTTGCTTTCTTTTCTCTCTCTTCTTTTTTTCAAGCGGGTCCGTCGCCCTACATTGGCTGATTTTTATAAAGACCAACTTTGTACGCCCATGGACCCACTTCCTAAGAAAGGCCCAAGCTCTCATACGGGGGCTGGGGCTAGCATAATTCCCTGTTTGAACTCGGGGCCCAGTTTTTTACAGAAATGGTGTGATAGCTTGGCCGAGGGCGAGCTCACTATTCTGGATCACCTTGGGTTATCCCGCCTTTCCTCCCTCCTTGCTATTCCTCTGTTGCCCAATCTCTTGTAAGCGACTTTGGCGTCGTGGGACCATAGGGCCCATGTCTTCAGATTTGGATCTAGGGAGCTTACCCCAACCTTGGAAGAGCTAGCCTCTATTACCGGCTTAAGGATGCATCGGGGACTCACCAAAGTGGTGCCCAAACCGGGGTACGCAAAGGCAATCCACGCGGTTCTCAGTTTGAAAAAGGGTGGGTATGAGAAGGGCTTCGCCGGGGGGCCCACCAGGTGCTCGGTGAAATTCCTGAGATAACTTTTTGGCAACTCGAGTCTTCGAAAGTTGCCTATCCGAGATTCTTTCAATGTAAAGGCCTTTTCCCTTTATTTGCTATCGAAAGTTCTCTTCTTTACTGGGGGCGAGTCATTTTCCCTCGGGTTATGCGATGTCTTGACCGAATTGGAGGGAGGTTGTTCACTGGTGCACTTGGTCCTGGCTGAGATGTATCGGGGCATGGATGCCTCGGCCTCGGGCCGGGTCCGGATCCTTAGATGGAGTCCACTCCTTATTCAGATTTGGCTAGGAGAGCATTTGGCTGTCATGGGGCCCATGCCGAGATTTTGCTTGGTAAGAGGGGATGTGGCTCAGGGCTTTCTGACCCGGTGCTCTAGACTGCCCCATGGGAGTGTCGAGGAACTGAGCCGGTGGCTATCTGACACGGAGCTGATCTGAAAACTTCCCTGGATGGACGACACCTTTTCGATTGTCCGCTCTCGGGATTTTGAGGGTATCACGCTTTTGGGGTTGACTGGTAGTACCTACTATTTCCCATCTCGGGTGCTCTGTCAATTCGGATATACCCAACACGTGCCGTGCACTGTGAGGCCGCCCTTGTGCTCTCTGATATTCTCTCGGGGTTCTCAAGTGACCTAGACTGCATATCAGTGCTCTGGGAGACCCGCCAATCGGCGCACATGTGCAGCTTAGTTCAGGGGGGCGCTCTCTCTTCTGATTACAAGGTTTGGATGGCAGCCGAGGTTCCACCTGCCCCTAGCCCGGCTTAGGTAGATGTGATAGAGACGGGGCCCTGGCCATACAAGGAAACGATACTCCGGACTAGGATTGAGTCTCTTTCTGTAGAGAGGCTGGCTTTGACAGAAGCTTTGAAGAAGGAAAGGGCCAGAGCTAAGATTGCAGAGGTGAGAGCTGCTACGCCGAGAGTGAGGCTCTTTGGTTGACTGGGCTTTTGATTGAATCTCGCACTGTAGTTGACGCTTCGCGGAGGCGGCAGAAGAGTCTTCATGGTAGGTGGTTGTCTGATCGAAATGCCCGTGAGGACTCTCTTCTTGCAGAGATCAGTGCTTTGAAGCGTGGTCCCTGCCCCTTACCTGTTCTTGTACATACCATAGATCATATACACAGAGGGGGGGTTGATGCCCCTTAACAGAGATCTCTTTCCTTTTTTAGGTTATTTCTTTTTTGTTTGTTTATTTATTTTATTTTTTATACTTGTACAGAAGGCAGAAAGTAGAAAGTGTGTCATGCTGTTATCTTTTTGGGACGTGACACTTCATACGTAACACTGTAAGAAAAGAAATGAAATCTGCTATATATATATATATTTTTTGGTGTTTGAATTTTCTTCCATACGACTCGCAACGTAAGGTTTTTTATGAAAAAGGAAAATCTATTATCTTTCTTGAAATTTCTCTCCTACACAGTGTGGGGCTTTTTATGAGAAAGGGAAATCTATTATCTTTTTTGAAATTTTTCTCCTACACAGTGTGAGGCTTTTTATGGAAAAGGAAAATCTATTATCTTTTTTGAAATTTTTCTCCTACACAGTGTGGGGCTTTTTATGGAAAAGGAAAATCTATTCTCTTTTTTGAAAATTTTCTCCTACATAGTGTGAGGCTTTTTATGGAAAAGGAAAATCTATTATCTTTTTTGAAAATTTTCTCCTACACAGTGTGAGGCTTTTTATAGAAAAGGAAAATCTATTATCTTTTTTAAAATTTTCTCCTTTTCTCCTTCTCCTTTTTGTGATGTCAGTATTTACAAGGCCAACTGGCGGGTCCTTTTTTTGAGCATGGTCGAACCCTGTTTATGAGGCTCTGGTTTTTCTTTTTAAACATGGATAGGTCAGCTTCCCCGAGATTGATTGGTCTTCTGCCTTTACCTTTGGTCATGTGTCAGACGACGTGGTAGAGACGACATACTTGATCGGGATCCGATCCAATTTTGGACATGAGCGGCCCAGCAAAGGGGAGAAGAGGCTCAAGGGGTCCAGACTAAAATAGGCAGGCCAGAACAGATCCTCTCCTAATCTCTCTTTTCTTGACATTTTTGCTCACAGCGCCCAAGACGGGTTTTCGCCATGCCTGTCATCCCTGTTTTTACCCGTAGCGCCCTTTCGGGTTTTCACCCTGTCCATGGGTTCGCTCTCTTACCCCAGGTGCCTTTTCAGGTTTTCACCTGGTCCGCGTGAGTTCGTTGTTTTTACCCGCGGTGCCCTTACGGGTTTTCATTACGTCTGTCTTGCTTTGAACTCAAATTAATTTTTTTTTTCTCTTTAAGAACCAGAAAGCCACGACATGGACACTGATTCCGTCATAACTGGCTGGATGAAGCTCTAGTGTCATCTCACGACTCGGCTCATGTTGACTTGACAGATATTATGACTGCTTGCGATCCTATAAAGAGGGCTTCCTTCAGGGTGTAGCTTGGCCATGGGTTAGGTTAGGATTTGAAGGTACGCTAGGCTAAAAGGGTTTCCTTGATACGGCTTTAGTTTTCTAAACATACTTTCTTCCTTGGGGGTTTCTACTATACATGCCCCGTGATTCTTCTACACACATTTTTTTTTTGTTATTCTTTTTCCTCCATTTAAGGCAATCTCTTTTTGAGGTTTTACTTTTCTTTTCGATTTTTTAGATTTGATAGTAACTTTATACCCATGCATCTTTTCTCTCTTTCTTTTTTTTTGGTATATGCACACGTATATATTTTTTTTGTTGTCTCTTTTTTTTTGTGGGGGAATGGGTTTATTGAAAGAAAGGCCCAGGATCAAATGGGGTAACAAAGGATATCATTATTTTTAGGGATGCTTTTTTTTTTGGCTACTATGCTTGGAATGATGGCCTCTTTTGGGTGGTTCTTAAGCAGTCACGTATCTGTTTCATCAATACTTACCTTATCGCGATAGACTATGAGTAGAATCGTCGGACGTATCCAGCGTTGATGGGATCAGGAAGATGATCTCTGTCCATGATGGCGAGGCGGATGGCGTATCCTGGCAACACTTCTCGAATGACGTATGGTCCTTCCCAGTTCGGCTTAAACTTTCCTCTTGGATCGGCATGGAGGGAAGGGAAGATCTTCTTCAGCACAGTGTCTCCTACCTTTAGATCTCGACCGCGGACACGTTTATTGTAATCGCGTGCGATTCTCTCCTGGTAAACTTGAGTGTGACACAAGGCTAGGAGTCTCTTCTCGTCCAAGTTTAATTGTTCAAAGTGGGATCTCTCTCTCTCTCTGCCTCGGGTAAGCCTGATTCCATGAGGATTCGGAGCGAGGGCACTTCAACCTCTACCGGGAGGACGGCCTCGATTCCATATACAAGGGAGAATGGGGTTGCCCCTGTAGCGATACGGATAGACGTTCTATAGGCTCAAAGCGCGAAGGGTAACTGCTCACTCCAATCTCTGTAAGTGACTACCATCTTCTCTAGAATGCGGATCAGAGTTTTGTTGGCCGCCTCTACAGCTCCGTTCGTCTGAGGCCTATATCGGGATGATCGATGATGCTTGATCTGGAACTGCTCACACAAGGCCTGGATGTGCCTATTAGCAAAATTAGTGCCATTATTAGTGATGATATCCTTGGGCACGCCGAATCTGCAATGATGTTGTTCTTGATGAACTTCTCAACGTGATTGGCCATGATGTTGGCATATGACGCCGCTTCTACCCACTTGGTGAAGTATTCAATGGCGACGAGGATGAACCGATGTTCATTTGATGCTTTTGGATTAATCATTCCGAAAACGTCAAGGCCCTAGGTAGCAAATGGCCAAGGAGTGGTCATGCAGTGAAGATCAATGGTAGGAGCATGTATCAGACTGGAGTGTTCTTGACACTTGTAGCATTTTGAACATGTTTGCAACAATCCGATTCCATGGTGGTCCAAAAGTATATACTTAAAAATATATGTCATCCGTTTCCTATCACGGGTATTGGGATCAATAATACGCTGTTGTAGGAATTAGCTACTACGATCAATTGTTCAAGTGAGAAGCTTCCATTCAAGTACATGTAGGGCTCTCAATGGGCCGGATTAGGTTCGGGTTGGGGTTCAATCCGGCCCTAACCTACCCAGGCCGGGTTCCCAATTTTTTCAGCCTAACCTAGGCTACGATGTACTCAGCCCAAGCTCGGCCCCTACCGGGTCAGGCTGGGCTTAGGTGTTTTTTCGAGCTTTTTTTCGACTATTTTTTTTTAATAAAATTTGGTTAGGCTATTTTTTGGGGCTGTTTTTTCTAATAAAATTGGGTTAGGTTATTTTTTTTTCTAATAAAAGGTTGAATAAGGTTTAAATTTTAATTAAATAATTATATTACCATTATAGAGGTTCACGTACATGATTTTATTCAAATATTTTATTTTAATTTGTTGCATAATGGTTACAACGGACAACGGTTGCTTGAAAATCTATTAACAAGCTATCCAATTTGTATAGCTAAAAAGCTATGGAACGGTTGCTTGAAAATAAATTAAGTCATCCAATTTGTCCAACCAAAAAATATATGCACAAGTTTATTGCGCTTTTGACTTAAATGCCCCAAGTTTAAACTGTTCAACGGTTTAATCTCAGGGCATTTAAGTAAATAATATTTAACTATATAAAAAAAATTATAATTTTAAAAAGATAAGTATAATATATATATATATATGTGTGTGTGTGTGTGTGTGTTGCAACGCTCAACCCGAGCCCGGCTCGGATTTATCCGGATTGCAACATGCTTAGCCCGAACCGGATACCGGGCTGGGTATGCTTAATAAAAAAATACCACTTTTATCAGGCCGAGCCAAAATCCGGGCTGGCCCAGCCCATTGAGAGCCCTAAGTACATGTGGCTGCAGCGGGCTCAGACAACCTACGACTAGAGCATGGGATCCGGTAATTCAAATATTCAAACAATGGCTGCCCTCATAGAAAGAAAAAATGCTAAGCAATGGTGGGCACCTTGTCCTATTTAAAGCGGTCCTATCTAGCCTGCCCATTTTCTACATGTCGATGTTGAAATGCCTGATAGGGGTAATCAATCGACTAGAGCAAATTCAAGGAAATTTCCTTTGGGAGGGGTCGGGCCTAGACAAACGATTCCATCTGATTAATTGAGACACATGTCAACTTCCTATGAGTTGCGGAGGATTGGGCATTCGTAGTTTGAGGTGGACCAACATAGCGCTCCTTGGTAAATGATTCTGGCGAGAGGGGAGTGTGGAGGAAAGGGATAGTCTTTGGCGTAAGGTGTTGATTGGTAAGTACAGGCAATCCAACAGTAACTGAGGCAATAACACTTCGGTCAACAGAGGCACATCGGCTTGGTCCAAGAACATCTATGGCACATGGCCTCCTTAGTCTAGAGGGCTTTGTTTTAGTTGGGGTTGTGGCACCCGAATTCGGTTATGAAAGGACAATTAGGTCATTGGTGGGCCTCTCAAAATGTCATTCCCGGATATCTATTCCTTATCCTTGAATCCTCAAGGGTTGATCGATGAATTTGTCTCAGAGACTCTTGGGAGCAAACTGTGGGAAGTTAACAATCATAGAAACTTGAGAGGCGATGAGGTGACCTCATTCTCAAAGTTGCTCCACTCTCTCTATAACCTGCATCGGAATCCTCACAATCAGGACCGGCGGGTATGGGCCCCTAGCAAAAATTGCAACTTCAGCGTCAAGTCTTACTAGAGGATGCTTTCACGCCGCCCGCTAATCAAATATCAAGGAGCAGGGGTGTGGAAGGCGACCATCCCGCTCGAAGTAAAATTCTTCGTGTGGACGTTATTCAAAGATAAAGTGCTAACGATAGATCAACTCATTCGGAGGGGAAAGATATTCCTAATCGCTGTGTGATGTGTCATCAGTGGGAGGAGTCCGCCTCACATCTCTTTCTCTACTGTGAGGTGGCGTATGAGATTTGGAGTTTTGTTCTAAATCTGTTTGGCATGAATTGGGTCTCTCCCGCTACGCCTTTATCTCCAGTATTTGGTGAGGGATGTGGTCAAATTGGAAGGCCAGCTAGGGAACCATTGGAGGGTAACGTTCTTTATTGTCATTTGGAGTATATGGCGCGAGAGGAATATGAGGATATTCGAGCATAAAAGTAGGCCGGTGGGGATGATTATGAAATTAGTCAAAGACCTAGTGTGGCTTTGGGTAACTAAAGGCAACGAGGTGCTTAGAGGCGACTCATCTCCCTGGGACCCGGGTTAATTTGGGATTGGGGTCGGGGGCTGTTCCGGTCTTTTGTTTCTGTTGTTTTGTTGTTGTTGTTTTCATTTTTCCTGCTGTCTTGCTTTTGGTTGTCCTGTTATTATATTGGTCCATTCAGCGCCTTGCTGGTTATCAATATAATTTTGAATTACTGATAATATATATATATATATATATATATATATATATATATATGTCATCCATGCTGCAACTTGATTCTTTCACAAGATTGAATATGACATTATCCACTATTATGATGTAGCTGTGTTTGACTACAAGACACATTGTAGTCATATATTGGCATATTGATGGTGTTTGACTATATGACACATGGTATTCATATATTGGCATGTTGTTGATTTTTTATTTTTTTTTATCAGTAAAAGAAATATATTGATGAGCAACAAGACGTTGAAAAACCAATACAAGCAATTGACCAAAAAGAACATAAAAAATGGACATGCAAAGGACTGTAGCAGCCCACAAAACAAAAACAGTAAACAAACTTAGCCCAGATCCCAAAGGAAGGACCCCTCATGGATATCCGGTCTGCCCCCCAATACCCAGCTCCATAGTAGCTCCTTTATGGACTTCATGATCATCCCCACCGGCTGGTATTTATTCTCAAAACTACATAAATTCCTCTCTCTCCATAGACCCAAAAAGACCGCGAAAGTGGTCGCATCCCAATACTCCCAGCTCAAGTACAAAGAATTCGGCTTCTCCAGCATCACCCAACTCATACCGAAAGAATTAAGGATAATGATCCAGATTTCCTGTGCCACGTCACAATGAATCATCAGATGAGGAGCAATCTCCTCCCCCTTGTTACACATGGCACAACAATTTGAATCTCCTTCCCCCTCCGAATCAACTGGTCCAGCGTAAGAATTCTTTCATTAAATAACGTCCACACAAAGAACCTCACTTTTAGAGGAACGACCTTCCTTCACATACCAGCCCCTTGAAAAGTGATCAACGGTCGCCTTGTTAGCAACCTATAAAAGGATTTTACAAGGAACTTTCCATCTTTGTTCTGCCCCCAAATCCTTTGATCTTGCCCGCTATGATGCCTCCTAGCCACATAAAGATTACTCAAAAGATTAGAGTAAGAGACCACTTCCTCCTCGCAAAGAACCCTCGTCGTAAGCAACTCCCACACAGCCCCCCCCCCTCCAATTTCGAGATGAACTCACTGATCCTGCCTCTTGGATTGACAGCAATGGCATGAATGTCTAGAAAGTACGTTGCGAGAGGTCCGCTCTCCAGCCACACATCCTCCCAGAAGCATATGCGTGTACCACAACCCCACCTAAAGTGAATCCCTCTGACATAAGCCTCCCACATTTTGCAAATGCCCTTCCACCAGGGAGAAGTACCTTTGTGTACTACAGTACTGATGCTCTAGCCCCCAAATGACTGGCTGTACTTCTCCACCAAAACCAGCTGCCAAAGACTTTCTCCCTCCTCTCTCCCCACCCACCAAAACCACTTCCCGAGCAAAGCAATATTAGTCCAAAAAAGTTTGCGAATACGAAGACTCCCATTACGTATTGGAAATTGACAAGTCTCCCAATTCACCAAGTGATACCGCTTATTGGTGCCCGACCCTTCCCACAAGAAGTTCCTCTGAATTTGTTCTAGGCGATTAATGACCCCTATCGGACACTGAAACATAGACATGTAAAAAATGGGTATCGATGATAGGACTGATTTGACCTGCACAAGCCTTCCTCCATTGCTCAACATTTTTCCTTTCCAAGCAGACAAACATTGTTGGACCCGTTGGATAACTGGTTCCCAATCTCTAGCAGCAGGTTTCCTGAACCCATGAGGAAGCCCCAGATTTTTGATAGGGAACTTAGCGATCTTACAATCTACCGTCCCCGCCAACTCGACCATCAGCCTATCCTCCGTACCAATACCTGCTATCGTCGACTTAGAGAGGTTAATACACTATCCCGATACCGCCTCATAAATAGATAAGACATCTACCAGTGCCTCGAATTCAGAAATCTTAGCCTTTTCGAAAATAATCGTATCATCCGCAAATTGTAGATGCGAGATAGACCGACCATGCGCTCCCACCTTAATACCTGATATCAAATTAAGACGTCGAGCTTGCACTAACAGGCCGGATAAAGCTTCACCCACCATATTAAACAAGATGGGTGAGAGCGGATCCCCTTGACAAATACCTCTTGAGCTTTTAAAATACCCCTCCGGAGTGCCATTGTTCAAAACCAAAAACCAGGCCGAAGAAAAACAACCCCTCATCCATCTCCTCCATCTTGTTCCAAACTCCAACCTTTCAAGCATATAGTCAAGACACTACTAACTGATCCAGTCGTACGCTTTCTCCATATCGACTTTCCACAGGGCAGCCGGCCTTCCGTCATGATGCGGCGAATGGATGGTTTCTTGGGCCACTACAATCAGGTCCACAAGCTGTCTACCTACGACGAACGCCCCCTGATTTTCTAAAATAATCCTACTCATTACCGATTTAAGTCTATTGGTAAGGACCTTAGCTATTATCTTGTATAAACAGTTCGTAAGAGAAATAGGCCGGAAGTCTGCTATATCCACCGCTCCCTCTTAGGCTTCTCCAATGCTGCCGGCCACGTGAAACTCGTGCATGACCTCTAGCAGGCCCGCCTTAATTGTGTTCCAAAAGTAGCTAAATAATTCCATTGTAAATCCGTTGGGTTCGGGGGTTTTATTTTTTGCCCTGCCTCTGATTATGCTCAACACCTCTTCTTCGTAGAACTGATGTTCAATGGACATCCTCTCCTCTTCCCCTATTTGTTGAAACTGGATCCCATCCAACTGTGGTCGCGGCCACCCCTCATCCATATACATATTCCTGTAGAACTCCACAACATGCCGCCTGATGTGTTCCTTCTCCAAGTAGGTCACCCCCTGAACCATGACCTTCCCCATGTAATTATTTGTATTCTACGCGTTAGCAACCGCATGGAAATACTTGGTGTTCACATCACCCTCTTTGAGCCATCGAACCTTAGCCTTCTGACACCTCCGCCAGACACGTAGAATTAAACTCAATTTTCCTCCTATATCTTTCCTCTCTTTCGTCCTCTGTCAAGTTTCGCGATTCTTCTATCTCGTCCAACTGTTTGAGCCACATCAAGAGGGATTCTTGTTTTTCATGAACCCTCTCGAAAACCTCCCTGTTCCATAATTTACAGTTCTGTTTAACCCGTCTTAACTTGGCTATAAATCTTCTCTGCCATTCCCTGAGATATCGGTTGCATCCACCAAACCGGCACTAATTTTTGAAAATCCTTGTCCAACAGCCACATGTTCTCGAAACGAAACGGAATTTTCCCATCCCTGCATACTTCACAAGTAAGAATAAGGGGATGATGATCAGACATCGCGCGAGCCAAGCATTCCAGCCTAGCTCCCGAGAAAATATCCATCCACTCAGTGGTACATAAAAAATGATCAAGCCTACTCATCGAGGGATTGGATTGGAGATTCGACCACGAAAAGAGCGCCCCGGTTAATGGCACGCCCATCAATTCCCATTTGTCAATGAACGTATTGAAGTCCCGCATAACAGCCATATCTGGTGGACCCCCTTTCTTCTCGTCCCCCCATCTTATACCATTGAAGTCACCTCCAAGGCAAAACGGGCTGTCCCATCTAGCAGCAATCGCCGATAATTCCCACTAGAAATCCTCCCAGTCCCTATCAGCAGTGGGGCCATAAATGCCTGCAAACTCCATGTCTTACCCAATTCTTTACTCTAGAGAAGAACAACAGCCGAATAGACACCAATTTCCTCATCTACTCTATCGAATAACGGCCTGTTCCAAACCAGCAGAATACCACCCCAGGTACCCTCGAAATCCACCCCCAGCCACTCCCACTACTTGCCACCAAGCACTGAAGCTACTTTTCTCTCATCACAGTTTCCCCACTTCATTTCTTGAAGAGTAACGATGGCAGGTTTTATGGATTTGATGATCCATTTAACCCCGGCTCATTTTCTCCCATCACATATCCCCTGCACGTTCCATGATAGCATCTTCATAATTAAGCAATAGACCCTCGCTCGGCCCATAACCATCAGGGGTTAAACCCCCCTTCGCACCCTCCCATCCGACATACCCCACTGCAGCCTCACTAATTCTTGGGCACCTCCCCTTCGCCTAGACTTTGCCCCATTTCTACTGACCAAAACCGATTGTAACACCCTTTGAAGCTCCTCTTTAGACCCCCTGAAAGACATCCCAAGTTCGTGCTCGACTCGAATTAGGCGATTAATATCAGACACCATAGCTTCTTCCTCCTCGAATCCCTCCTTGTTGTTTCTCACCGATATATCCTCATACGGGAGCAGAGCAGCCGACTCCCTTTGTAGAGACATAATCCTGGTATTACATGACCCAGTGGGTACCGAGTCCCAACTGCTTTGTGCCATCCCGTCCCCAGTCCCATTTTCATTCATATCCCCCAGCCTTGTATAAGACATGGACCACAATCCCCAAATTTCTGGGGCAGACGACATAGAGATCCTTGGTCCTATAGAGCCACCCGTCGTTCTTAAAAAAATGCCCCGCGTGTCAAAAATATACCAGGTCCACTGTTTATCATGGGCCTTCCGTGTATAGGTTCCATCACATGTTTTGACAGATAAAAGGCCCCCCACGTCCCCCCACTTGAGGTATCCAAAGTCAACCCCGCTAAGAGACCATCCCTCCTTCCAGAACCCTCTGCCAGCCTGCCACGTGTCGAAACCCCATAACATCTCCAACCTCGAGATCCCCTCTATCTCCTTCTCTTTCAGATATAAACCCTACATCACTCTTTATCCCCTACACTTGGCTTCCTCAAAAGGACCCCGACATCTGCTTCGGTCACCATCGGATCCCAGGTACGTACACTTGACAATCTCCCTTCTCGTCGGCATCCCCAACATCTCATCTACCTCCCACTTTTGCAGGTCTCCATCTGGGAGAGTGTTGTACAGTCGAATCTCAGCCTTAGGATCCATCGCCAGAGACTTGTCCCTGTCCACCATTGCTACTACTTCCAGTGGTGAGGAATTCGCCTGTCTGTGTAGGTGTACGGAATTGGCTACGGCGTATGAGAAGATCTAAGTCGTAGACCACATAGGCGGCGATAGCTCCGTAATCGGTGATTGAACCGTCGACACACCACCAGTAGCACCATCCCTGATCATGTCGCTAGACCTCCCGTCTCCAGAAGAAACTGCAGTACACCCCGATATTAGAACATGAACCCACCCCATCGTCCTAGAGGAAACACAGCCCCCCACCGGCGTGGCCGACCCCCGCAGTGGCCCCAGACGGAACGTCGGGTTCGTGGCCAAGCACATCTCCGAGTTTCTCTCCAACATCCAGCCGGAACCAACCACCCCTCCACCGACTGGGTTGGGAATCAGTTCAACTACTTCTGTGGAAACACCGAGCATGTTGACACACTGCCTCAGGGCCCCTCGAATCCTTCATTCACCTGATGCGGGAGGACCAACCGATCCAGCCACACCACTTTTATGAGGAGCTGAAACACTTGGTTGCCGATCAAAATTTCACAACTCCTGGGATGCAGTCCAAGGAGTCGACCTCGAAGAGGATCCGGGCATGGTCCGTGTCCCAGAGCTCAGTAGTACGTCGGTCAATGAGAATTAATCGGCCGCACCGGTCACCGATCCCTTTGAACACCTCCGTGGACCATGAATGCATCGGTAGACCAAAAACTCGAATTCAGATCCCTTCTCTCTCCCGATGTACCTGAATATCTCCCACCGTAGACTCCCAGCACCGGCAAACTACTAGGCACTTATGAATGTATAAATTTTTGTGAATACAAAGCTCTGTAGCCCCCTTCTCAGACCCAAACCTCAATCAAAATTTAGTGGTAGAAATGGTAAACACCGCAGGTCATTCGAAAACATCCCATTTGTAATTAATCCATTGGTGTAACAGCAATAGAGATAATGAATCTCTAGCAACATAGAGCACCACCCATAAATGGTGTAGACTAATAGGAAGAGATCGTAGCTGAGGTGAGTGAAAGGTCAGCGTCCCGAAGCCCGGCTTCTACTGACCACTCATGTTGGCATCTACCCTCGTTCCAATTCTCGCAATGCCAGCAAGAGTCGTGGCAGGACGATGGTCAACCTGTTCCAGGATCGGAGCTACCTGCCTGTATGCCTTCCCGACAATCGACGATCCCCACTGCACATCACTAAGCTACGACGCGGTGAGGGTAGATTGCTGCAAACTTCTTGGCCTGGGAATCCTAACGGCATCCGTCTTAACTACCGTGCCTTGAGATCTTGGGGAATCGCATCCGTAGTGGTGACAGACCGCAAGTCAGTGGAAGTTGACGTTGCGACATCGGTTACAAATCCAATCCCCCACCCGAAGAACTAGGCACGATTCATGCTCTGTTTTCATGGATCCCCTTAAACAAACCTCTCAACTAGTGGACCCCTAAACAGTTAAAAAAAATGATGTTGATATTCATAGCAGGGTCATAGTTTATTGGAAATTTGGCATACTTTGCATACTTAAAAACTTGTAATGTACGATCTTACCACTTAAATAGAAGAGTGCATTTGGAATCTTGGATGTTACATTTACTTGAATTTAATTTACTTAATTAAAAATTTCTCAAAATTTATATTCACCTAAATTGAGATTTATATAGCTATTCATATGTATCTCGTTCGGTGGCACTAAGTAAAACATAATGGTTTTTTTTTAATTTATATGATTTGTTGGCCCCATTTATACACACGTGAACTTGTGACCAGCTAACTAAGCGAGTTGCATTCACAATCTTAATTACAGTAGTGACCCAATCAAAGTAATCACTCAATGATGATGCTTGTCAAATGTTTGAGAAAGTAACTACCACCGTTGTCAACTATATTCAGATGGAAGTAAGATAGTAATTATGCATATGATGAACTATCAATCTCCCAACTCAAACTCCACCATACCCTTGTGTCTTCTTCTACTACATACCAATGCACAATAGGAAATAAACAATAATAAATTAATCTGTAGGACTTTCAAGATGCCTCTTTTTCCCTCAAGTCATGGTTCAAAATTCCAAACGAAATTGATACATATTGTCCAATACGTATTGGTTTCAGAATACTCCAGGTTTGGATATGTATCGGTCCTTGACTATATCGTCCAAATTTTCTAGCAATATGACCAAATTATCGATTGTATCATCCAATAATTTGGACTTTCGAAATTATTGGGCCATAATTTCAAATTATTCCTGATATTTTCAGAGTGCCACTTAAAGTGGCACCTCTATATATTCACCTGAAAAAACACTTCCAACCGACCTACTTTCACTTACCTTCTTTTGTTTCCCTTCTTTAAAGCCCTTTCCCTTATAGCACTTCTTTCACCTAGAGGAAGCATTTTGCAACCTATTCAAGCCCCGGAATCACTATATTTAGCCTGAAACTTCCTCTTATTGCTACCTAAAAAACACCTTCCTCCCCATTGCTACTCAAGGTAATAGTCATTTTGAGTTTTCTATTTATAGATGTAAATGTTAGGGTTTAGGGTTTAAATGTTAGTTTTTTTATGGAAATAGTTAGGTCTAAGTTAGATATACTCGATCAATGTATCGACCTGGAGTACTCCAAAACCAATACGTGTCGAACAATGCATATCGGTTTTGTCCGGAATTTTGAACCATGGTTTAGACTGCTACTGCTGTTATATTTTGAACCCAAAATTTTTTCGTATTACTCTTAGTATAGTTGATAACTGCTGATCAGTGTGTTGTTATGCTTTTGTTCTCTAATTAATGTTCATCACTATAGTCTATAGCAGTTTCAGTTCATATTTGTACAATAAAATTTTTGCGATAGTGACACTGCGCAGGTTTCTTGGTTGATAGTGGTTTTCATCATTGCTGTTTTTCTATGCTTTTACATAGACATCTGAGTTTCAAAATTGGTAGATTTTACTAGTTTGGAACAGTCCTTATTATGTCTGATAATTATTTAAGGTGTTGAGAAATTGGGGCCATGTGGTAGTGTTTTTACACTGAGACTGATTTAGAAGTAGGTCTTCCTCTACTTTGATTTTAAAATGTTGTGGGTTGTGGTTCTCATCAAATGATTTCACAGAGGGTGTTTTCTATTGGGTAAAAAATGGTTAAAACCATGGGAAGTGATGAGGTGACAATGAGGATCAGGGCATCACTGATCTCATGTTTCAATTGATTAGAGACGCTCAAAGAGTGTTTCGAAAGACAGATCGAATGTTTTTTTTCATGTAGAGGCGAGTTGGAGACATGGAGCGAAGAGATTAAATCTCGATCTATGAAGAGGCAACACGCACAATGTTGTCAAATGCGATCACAAATGAGAATATGTGACTTCATATGTCATTTTAGAAAGTTGTATTGCATATGCCATGGTGGCACGTGTGATACAGGCTAGTATACGATCCCGACTTTAATATGCGATTGCATACTGCTCCAACGGTAAAAAGTATGACCAATGGAAAAAGGTGTTTTTTGTTTTCCTCGATTTTTGGCCTCCTCTTCCTCTATAAATAAGAGGAAGACCTCCACCTTCAACCACAAGTCTTCAAGCATCTCTAAGTGTCTTCTTCTCTCTTTAGTTCTTAAGCATCTATTTCTCTCTTTAATTCTTCTAATCTTCTTCAAGCAAGAAGGGGGTCTCTTCCATGGCTCCACCGACTCTCCAAAGCTCCCTCTGAGGCTCCTACTCTCCTTCCTCCATCTCCAAGCTAGAAGAGAAGCATCAAATAAAGATTCTGGAATCAAGATTGAAGCCATCTCTTGTGTGGGATGTTTGTGTATTTTTTTACTTTGTGCTTTTTTTACATCAAGCCTCCTATTTTTTTTCACTTTTTAATTTTACATCATCAATGTCTTCGTCCTCGAATGATCCTCTTAGACCGAAGTCTAACAATTCATGTTGGATGTTGAACATTACTTTAAGTCCTACGGAGAAGACTAAGATACAATGTCAAATGTTCAAATGTCACCCGAGATCCGAAGGGAGATTTTACAATGGCTTGATAAGACTTCAAGGACAAAACATAATGATGGTGTGATTTTACGAGACTGTGCAGAAGGGGGTATCAACATTATTATTACAATGTTGATGATGATGAGGACGAGGAGGATAAATCCAAACCCTCCACCCCTCCGAGGCTCCTACTCTCCTTCTTCCATCTCCAAGCTAGAAGAGAAGCATCAAATCAAGATTCGGGAATCAAGATTGAAGCCATCTCTTGTGTGGGATGTTTGTGTATTTTTTTACTTTGTGCTTTTTTTACATCAAGCCTCCTATTTTTTTTTACTTTTTAATTTTACATCATCAATGTCTTCGTCCTCGAATGATCCTCTTAGACCGCAGTCTATCAATCCATGTTGGATGTATGAACATTACTTTACGTCCTACAGAGAAGACCAAGATACAATGTCAAATGTCCAAATGTCACCCGAGATCCGAAGGGAGATTTTACGATGGCTTGATAAGACTTCAAGGATAAAACATAATGATGATGTGATTTTACGAGACTTTGTAGAAGGGGGTATCAACATTATTATTACAATGTTGATGATGATGAGGATGAGGAGGATAGACCCAATCCCTCCACAACGACTACCCATAGTAGTAAACCGCCGACTCTACTCGTAAAATAGCTCGTGGTATAAAAGGTAAGGATATATAAAAGTTTTTTTCTTGAAGATCGATGCTAGCGACAAAGGCGAACCGATGCAAGTCGTGGCTAGGCGGTACCAAGCCGATATTGCCTTCAATACAATTAAATTAAAGAGCTTCCGAGTTATGGTTGAAGCTCTAGACAATTTGGCCATTCAATTTTCTTCACGGGCACTTGGATCCTGGCTATCAACTTCAGGGGGAGTATTCAGGGAAGGTGTAATGGCTTCTCAAGTCGATCTATGGATTGAAGCTCTCCGAGAGCCTGGTTTCATCGTTTTAGTACAATTACACTTGCCATGGGCTTCATTCAGTGCCATTTTGATCATACATGCTTTATTCACACTAGTCCAACTGGACTACGCACTATTTTTCTGGTCTATGTTGATGATATCATACTCACGGGCGATGACTCTTCATTTATAGCCCAGGTGAAGGAGTGTTGGGTAAAGCCTTTGATGATAAAGATTTGGGGCAACTTCAGTTATGTTTGGGTATTGAGATTGCTAGATCTAGTCGGAGCATTTCTTTATCCTAGAGACGTTATTCTCTTGAGCTAATGAAGGGCACTGCCATGCTTGGATGTAATCCTACTAAGTCTCCTATGGACTCCAAACACTATCTTCATGCAGATGTTGGGGATCGTCTTCCTAATCCCTCTAACTATCAGCGACTTGTTGGCAGACTTATTTATCTCACCAACACTCCACCAGACCAGACTTAGCCTTTGCAGTGTCCTTAGTTGCACAGTTTATGCATGCTCCCAGGGCAATTCATGGTTATTATTCATCGAATTCTTAGATACATGCGGATCATCTTCATCTCAGCTACTACAATGATGTCGATTATGCAGGGGCTCCTACTGATGACCGATCAAGTTCAGGACACTATGCATTTCTGGGTGGTAATCTTGTTATATGAAAAAGCAAGAAACAAGATGTTGTCTCCAAGTCAGGCGTTGAATCTGAGTATTGTGCTATGGCTCATGGGACTTGTGAGCTACTTCGGTTGCGTTCTCTTCTCACTGAGCTCGGTTGTCCCCCTTCTCTTCCCATGCCTCTTCACTATGACAACCAAGCTTCCACTGATTTGTTGGGGATTCGTTTCTTCATGAGAGAACCAAATAGTTGAAGTGGATATTCATTTCATTCATGAGAAATTTTAGGCTGGTCTCATTGAGACTCCAAAGGTTTCATCTTCCCAATAGCTTGTCGATGTTTTCACCAAAGCTCTTAGTCCTTCTCTTCTTCAAGATGTTATTGTCAAGTTGGGCATGATAGATATCTATGCGCCAACTTGATGGGAGTATTGTTGTGTAGAAACTAGTTTATGTGTATGTCGGTTAGTGTGTGTGCCACATATGGGGTGCGTGTACTATATACGGGTGTGTGAATTGTAGTTACCTTTATTAATGTAAAAGGCTAGTAGGGTTTCCCTAACTCTTGCTTAGCCATTCTATCTCTCTCTCTCTCTCTCTCTCTCTCCTTATTCCTCCATGCTAAACCCTAACCCTAAATCGTTTTTCGAAAGTTAAGTTGGTATCAGAGAAAGACGATCGGGTGATTGACAAAATAAGCCTTTGTTGGCGTCACCCTTCACCTCTACCGACGTCATGCCAACATCAACAGTCAAAGTTTGTTTGCTCTAAATTGGGTCGAATTTATGATCGCTCTAAGTGCTACAAGCTACATGTGTCGACGTCATGCCAACATCAGCAGTCAAAGTTTGCCTATTCTAAATTGGGTCAAATTTATGATCGCTCTAAGTGCTACAAGCTACATGGTTTTCCTCCACGTTAGGGTATTTCTACTATGCATGTTGTCGATGCTACATGGTTTGCAAATATTATTCTGATAACCTACGATTTGCAAATTATTTCCTATGGTTCCAAGAATTGCAAAATTAAATCTAATGTGCTTTACAAAAAAAATTGATGTACCTTATGTTGCAAATTCTATTCTAATGTTCTATATTTTGCAAATATTATTTTGATGACCTATATTTTGCAAATATTATTATGATGACCTATATTTTGCAAATTATTTCCTAAGGTTCCGAGAACTGCAAAATTAAATCTAATGTGCCTTAAATTGTAAAATAAACTCTGATGTGCCTTATGTTGCAAACTTTGTCTTGGGCTGCTGGTTGTAGATTTTAATTATTTGCAACCTATTAATTCATTTTTTCCTAATTGTTTGCATTTGTTACGTGGCCTCTATTACTTATTTTTTGGCAGCACAGTGAATGTTCTTTCCCACACATTCGCAAGTCATTTCTTTGTCTCCTTTTTGTGCTTTGATTGTAGATGTTCTTTCCTACAATGGATTCCAAAGCTACAAGATTATTGGGATTATCTGATTCTCTCCCAATCCATGGGATCACTATTACCAAATTGAATGGCCAAATTTATGATCGCTCTAAGTGCTACAAGCTACATGGTTTTCCTCCACGTCAGGGTACTTTTACTATGCATGTTGCCGATGCTATGGGTGTTATTAGATCCAGTTCCTCTGATGCTCTATTGTCCTCAGAGATTCTTACTGAGTCTCTATATGATCTATCTCCTCTACGTGTTGAGCTTGTTGATTTGCGTGGATGTCTTCAGGTTCCAAAGCCTACTCCTGTGCGAGGTACTTCATCTACCTACTCTGTAGCCATGTCCATCCCACCATTACCCTCATCTCCCTGGATCATTGATTTGGGAGCATCTTATCATGTCTTGTGAGTCCCCTTTATTTCCCGTTATCTACTCCTAGGAGGTGCGTATAGCTAATAACTCTATTACTAGTCATGGTAATGTTCCCCTGTTAGCTAATTTATCTCTTTCAAATGTTATGCATGCTCCAAATCTTGAAGCTAATCTCTTATCTGTCAGTAGTCTTACCAAGTCCTTAAATTGTTCCATAACTTTTTATCCTACTCAGTGCATTTTACAAGACCTGACTACGAGGAAAACTTATGGCATGGGTTCTAGCATGGTGGTCTATAATATTTTGGTTCTGAGAAACCTCGAGCTGCTTCTGCTTTGTCTTCCTTTTCAGCTCCATTACCTTCGATTGAGGGCTATAGATATTATATGACTTTTATTGATGACCATTCTCGATTCACATGGGTATACTTACTGAAATCTAAAGATGAGGACTCAACACCTATATCATCTTCTCTATCGTGATTCATACTCAGTTTGGAAAGACCATTAAGGTTCTATGCTCTGATAATACTGGTGAGTACACATCTTTAGCATTTCAGAACCATCTTAAAAGGGCTGAGACCTACACCAATTTACGTGCCCTTATACTCCTCAACAAAATGGTATTGCGGAGAGTAAGAATAGGCACCTCATGAAAGTGACTCGTTCATTTCTTCGTGGCATGCAAGTTGTTAAATCTTTCTGGTCCATGGCTTTGCTTACTGTTACATTTCTCATACATGGTACACCCACGCGCATTTTGAATGGTCAAACTCCTATACATATCTTCAGGCCTGAAGTTCCCTGGTTTTCTGTTGACCCTCGTATCTTTGGATGCACTTGCTTTGTTCTTGATCTTTGCATCCAAAGGCAGAAGTTATATGATAAGGCTATTCGATGTATTTTTGTGAGATATTTTGGCGTGTCAAAAGGTTACAGGTATTATAATTCCAAACGAGAAAATTATTCACTACTATAGATATGTCTTTCTTTGAGGATGTCCATACTTTTCTTCTCAGTCGTCCACTCCTGAGGTACGTACTATGGTTCTTTCGATTTGTAATGAGCCCAAACAGAGTATTCTTGCTTAGTCGACAACCTCTCCTATGGAGCCTACTCCTGATGGTCGATTGCCTATTCGTCTCACATACCAGTGCCACAATAGAACTTTGCCTCATGCTTTTGCACCATTGCCAGAGGTTCCCTTGGAGTCAGTGCCCTCAGGTATCCTTGCACCCACTTCTCCTTTGCATTCTCCTATTATTATTACTGCTCCCTCTACTACTGATGACCTTGATCTTCCTATTCCTCACCATAAGGGTAAGAGAAGTTGTGTCACTCCTTACCCTCTTGCTCAATTTGTCTCTTATCAGGGCCTTTCTCACTCTTATTGTGTTGCCGTTGAAAGAGCTTCTACTCTTTCTATTGCTCGCTATTTCAAAGAAGCTCTAAGAATCCCTTATGGACTATTTCTATGGCTGAAGGAATAACCACCGATGAAGGAACTCGAGTTTCGTTCTAGTTTAGGGCACCAAGCGATAATTACCAAATCGTCTCTTGGCTCCTCTAGGATTTGATGAATTAAAGGACCGAAGGGTTAATTCAAAGGAGAAATCGAACTACATCAATTGAGGTGTGAACAAAGTTCCAGTAACTAATGAACTAGGGATTTTGAATTTTTGTATATAGATTACGTGATTGTCATTGGTGATGATAGTGATGAGGCGTTCTAGTTGAAAGGGTATCTAAGTAGAGCTTTTGAAATCAAAGATCTAGGTCCCTTGAAATACTTCCTTGGGATCAAGGTTTACTAGATCCAAGAAAGGTATTGCGTTGTCGTAGAGAAACTATACACTTGATGTACTTAAGGATACAAAGATGTTATCGTATGTAAACAACAAATTTGCATAGAATATAAATCTAACATAAATAAATTATAACAAATTTTCCCTCGCTAGGAGAGGGTTTTATTGAAAGTAGCGAACTTTACACTTCCGAGTATTGCAGTCGATTCTCCATTAATTACATCAAAATGAATGCCTCTGATTAAAAGCTACTAAAGAAAAGTAATTACATTTCTGAAATAAATAAATCCTAGGTCTAAGTCTTCATAATATCTTCAATCCGTCACGGTACGAGATGGATGCGTAGTATTCTCTCTTCGTCAGAGATTTGAGCGATGTGAAATAAAGGACGTCGGAGGAGAGAGCCCCTCCTTCGAAATTTAGACCCATTTGGTCAATATGCATGGTCAAATATGGGCATGAGAAGTTTGTAGATGAGTCTCGTGATGAATTGTCGTTCACTCGTTTGGAAGATAAATTCAAATATCGATTTTATTTTCTAATGTCTAATCATTTAATGAATTAACACACTTGGTTGCGAGATATCTAATTATGGGTATGATATCATCAAATTCTTTAGAATTTGATCATCATAGGTTATTTTGTAATAATTTCACCATTAGATCATGTAATGATCTTATAATACGATCATTTAAATGTAAAGTTACTGAATCCACCGTTGAATTTCTTCAAAACCATGAGATTTGATCAATACATGGCCAATTCACAGTTGGATCTCATTACAATCACGTATTATGATCGATTGACCAAAAGTCAACAAGTTCATCGTTGGATTTGACCAAAATTATTAGATTTGATCAATATGTGATAAATCCACCATTGGATCTCATTACAATCTCGTATATTGATCATTTAACTGTACTGAAATGATGAAACAAGGCTCTCGAAGATTGCTTCAATCCATTGATCGACTTGAGAAGCCGACACACCTTCCTTGAATACTCTCCCGGAAGTTGATAGCCAGGAGGGGGTGACATATAGATCTCCTCTTCCAAGTGCCCGAGAAGGAATGCATTCTTCACACAATGATGATGTGCAGCAAGAGAAATTAGAACACGAACATATGTAAGCTTCACAACAAGAGCAAAAGTAGTTGTATAATCTAAGCTTGCAACCTGATTAAACCCCTTTGCAACCAACCGAGCCTTATATTTGTCAATTGCACCGTCATCACAATATTTAAAAGAAAATACCCATTTGCATCTAACTAAATGTGTGTCTGGTGGAGGATCAATAGGTTCTTAGGTCACCTTCCCAGTTGACAAAGCCTAAAAAATATAATAGGAGGGAGAGAATGTAACATTGCAATTGTGATATTTAGCAAAACTACTTATAGATAAAGGTTTAGAGACTCTTTGGGAACATGTAATGAGAAATAAAGATAGAGAACCAACTTTGACTACTCCTTTACCCATAGCTAGAACGAGAGCCCCATCGGCAAAACGTATTTGACATGGGCCTGACATAGGAGACAAAGACTGGAAGAGAGGCGACATCCCTGTCATATGATATGTGTCTCCAATGTCAATGATCCAAGACATGGAGGAGAAATAGAGGCATGAGCAGTGTGAGCGACATTTGTTTCTACCTCAACGACACTTTACCTGTTTTTTTAACTCCATCATGGGGCATCTACCACCAATCCCCACTCCGAAATCTTTCATAGTTGGGGTACCATAACACCACACAAGACTGTACTACTGCAATAACATAAGCTTACATAGACATTTCAACAAATAATTTATGTCCACAGAGACAATTCAGCAAACACCTGGGAGCCACTACTTCTGGTCAACACCCAAGTGGTTATACAACCACAAAACGCTGCTGGTCACCACTGCTGTATACACAGCTCCTAATATTTCAGACTTCAACACACTATTACGGAACTAAGCTACACAGCCTTTAATACATCAGTTTGATGAAATTTTTTTGTATATACAGCCTTCAGCAAGCTATAACCTTTTTCAACTAACCTTCAAGGCTTCAATACTTCAGCCAACACAACTTTATAGAAAACAGACAATAATTCAAAAATTGCTATTTGCCAACAACAAGGCTCAGTAGCACTACTGAATTGAATTTCCACATGTTACCACTGACATTCATCACAGAAAGTCATAGAAATTCATGACGGATTACCACATTGCTGACTTTAATCTTTTCAAGTTACCACGGGTATTCACCGCAGAATGTCACAAATAAACTTCACAAACTACCATAGATTATCGAGATTACCACAAATTCTGTTGTATACACAGCCACTGTCTTTCATCTCAACAATAATGGAAAGAGATGACATCAACTCTTTCTTCGAAGCATTTTATCAAACACCTTGTGACTAAGTATATCAGCAGTCACATAAATTCCCGGGCCTTTAATCTTGGATGCAATCAACATAGCAGCAACAAAAAAGAATTGGGCTGCAATTTAGACTGCTAATAGGTAGTTACTAGTGTCCTACTAACAGGTAGTAATAGCGTCCTACTAACAGGTAATAACGTCTACTGCGATTTCAAACTGCATCGTGCAATCTCATGAAAAATTTCCTCATTTTTTATGGGAAACTGGATGGAAAGGATTCTAGTTGGGTTTCATCAAGGATTTAAAGGGCTAAAGCTTTCTAAATGAGGGTCTAATTCCCTATTCTTTAATAGTAGAGCTGTTGTTCTCATGTCCAAGGGGGCAACATAGTAGCGATGGGAACTACTAGCTTTTTGGTTCAGGTTCAGTTTCAAGTTCAAGCGGGCTGGAACTACAAGGTTTTTAGTTCAAGTTCAGTTTCAAGTTCAAGTGGGCAGCATAGTACCAAGGGGAAACTACTAGATTTCAGGTTCAGATTGAATTCCAAATTGAAGTGAGCTGCATAGTACTAGCTACTAAAGGGAACCTACTAGATTTCAGGTTCAAAAGTAGCCTCAGGTCGAAGTGGAGAGCTGTCAAAATGAGAGACTACTAAAGTTCAGGTTTAGGATCAGTTTCAGGTTCAAGTTCAGATTTGTGGAGGGCACAATAAATGGAATCATATTCGGTGAAAATTTTCTGAATAAATGGAATGAAAGAGCTGATTTTGGGGATTTCTAGATCAGGTTGGAAGCCTATGAAAGACACAAGTAATCTATTGTAGGTCCAATATATGGGTAGCAGTTATCTATGTGGGTAACCTTACAATGGTTCAGTTTTGGATCTATATGGACAGCAAAGTTACAATAACGCTCACCAAAGTTCAGGTTTTGAGCGAATTGGTATGGCAGCAGTCACAAAATAAAAGAAAACTTCAACATTTCAGTTTGAGTTTCAACTACAAAAACATGAACAACTAAAACAGGTCCAGCTGGAGTGGCAGCAGTCACCACATAAAAATTTCCTAAAGTTCAGGTTTTTTTTTTTTTTGCTTGGTATAGAGAAGTGAGCAGCCATTATATATGTGGGTGGGCTCCTATTTGGTTCATGCTCAAATGGGCAGCAATTTATATATATATATATATGACTCATCATATGCTCGAATTTGAACGTACCGCAAACTATTAAACGGTCTAGAATGGATTTAAGTTTGGGTGTATGTTTCGATAGGTAGCATAGTTACAACAAAGAGTTAAAGCTATGGTTACTCTCATTTCTGGTTCATGTGCAACAAGTATAGGAGTGACTCATTCCATAGATCGGCAACCTTATGTTCAGTGTTGGCTCAGAACCATGAAATTTTCATTGTCTTGGTTAATAACATTTTAAAGACTAATGCCTTATTTGACTAATGTATAGTTCATAACAGAGTTCTGAACTTTCTAATTTGAATCCAGAGGTTATGTGATAATTTTAGTTAGAAGTAGATATATAGGAAACTAAGTGTACGCATATCTACCAATACAATTCTTGCATAGTTTTTGGCTTAAGAAGACATCACAAGTTAAGTTGTGACACCATGGTTTAAGTGAATAACTAATCTACTGATCAGCTACTGGTTGATACTAATTTTCTATATCCGGAACTTGCACACACACATATATATACACATACAATATATATATATATATATATATATATATATATTTATAATTTTTTTCTGTGCATGATTCATAGCAAGGGCAAGAAACTAAAGATTTCCCCCCCTTTTTTCTCTCTTTTCAACAATATTTCAAACAGATTATAGACATGTATTGAGATTTTTGGTAGAGCTAGTTGTATCCATCTCTGTTTTTCTCAGAATTTCCACGACGTCTAGCGCTTCGAGCAGCTTCTTCTCACACTCACTAGTTTGCTGAGATGATGGACTTAAATCTTGAGTTCCTTGGATGCTTCTTAATAGCTCCCACATTCATCTTCCTGGCTGTGCTCCTAGAGTATTGAATACTAGAGAAAAGGGGAGGGGATATATTTTGGATTGGTTCAAGAGATGCTATATATATAGCCCTTTTCTTCTTGCAATATCTTACACACAACTAACCTATAATGTTTCTAGTCCTTCCTTTTTTCCTATTTCGTACCTACAATTTTGAGGTAGCCACCTCATTGTTTCATCTTTCTCCAAGCATCAAGTCAGAGATGCTTTGGGGGTCGTTTCATGCCCATCTTCCAGGTGATGGTACTATTCCAGCCTCATAGGATCTCAGCTTTTCTCAAAAAGTCAAACTCCTAAGTTGCTAGAGTCTAATCTTTATTTTATTAAATAGTCATTTCATATACTTTTGCACTCAATCAAGGACAAGCAACAACTTCACTATCTTAGTATATATGTTTTTAAAGTGAAGTAACTATGGTGTATGTCTAGGTTTGGTAATACCTTGAGCTCAGCTCTTTTGGATGGTTATGAATGAAGTTTCAAATACCAAGGTACCTTGTTTACGGTAAAGTCCACAACACCCATTTTTTGGACAGTTTGGATTTCTTAGGACATAGAGATGAGCTCATTAATATTCAACTCTTTTAAGAATTATAATGCCCAGATGAACTTCTTACCCAACCTGGCCCAATTTAATGTGGACTCAAAAAAACCAAATCCACGTAGACTTGAGTAGACCCAAATCCATTTAAGCTCCATTTGAACTAATATTGCCTAATAGATTGGGTTGGCTCACTAAAATCAAACAACAATACAATCTAATGGTCATGAAGGGAGCTCCGCGACCTGTCTTGGTGTTAAGATTAGGAGATTGGATTTGTGGTCATTGCCGAATGTGAATTTTCGTTGTCGATCGATTTGTCATCGACATGGGTGCAATGCGGCGAGAATCGAGGGAGTGACGGCTAAGTCCGTTGTTGATCGTACCCCCCGGCCAGGATACAATAATCAAATGGACATCAATGGTGCACAAATGCGTGATTTACGTCGGGGATAGTCCATTGCCGACAAGAAATTCCATCGGGTACGTAGCTATTAAAAATCCAGCCACCCGACGGAAGGGGGTTTTGTTCGCCAAGGTGGTGGAGAAAGGAGGGAGAGATACTTGGGAGATAGGCAACTCATCTACTGTCATACATGGGATTGCTCCTAGTTTGCTGGAACTGGGAGACAGCATGGCTGAGCTCAATTTCAAATCCCCACAGTTTCTCTCGCTCGCCAAAAACTTACGAAGCTATTGGGTGGTTCTCTACACTAACAAAGATACATTAACACTATTCCATTTACACTGATGGGTCTAAAATACATGGGATGTCTCCAATAGGCCTAGCCATCATCTATTACAAAAACAAAATTCCCCCTGTGGTTTCGATCGGAAGAGGCAACAAGAGACATCTACCACATAAAGTTGATACACATTGATGGACTCTCGGTCGAGTGGGGGACTTGGGATCCAGTGGGTAGAGACCTTTATCTACATCAGTGGGAAGGAGGGATTTTGATTCAGGTGTTGGGTCTACCACTCCATGCATGGTCTCCTGACATCCTCTAGGATAGATGTTGTAGGTTCATCCTGATTGACCGCAGTACGGATGACCTCTGGGACACGGAAGCTGCCCGAATTCTCGTTGTCGTTGACCGATTGGAGAGCATCCCTAGAAGCTGTGAGGTCTTCATCGGCGGCCAAAAATTTGGGGTCTTCATAGAAATGGCATTCACGGAGAGGGTGTTCGTCCCTCAGTTGTCGGGCGATAAAACCATGGGGTCCCGGAACCCAGACATAGACGTATTCTGTAATATCGCAAAAGAAGTCTCGATGGAGATCAAACCAGTCCGAGACTAGGTGGAATGGCCCGGTCGGCCATTGGCTAGACACCCAGAGGGGAGCTCGTCCGTGAATCTGTTTCATAGAAGGGGGAACAGTGGTGACCGTCCTTGCCGATGGGGTTCCAAGGTACCTCAGGTTCTGATCGGATCACTCATTCTCCAATCGCTGAGCTTGAAGATGGAGAAATTATCGATGAGTTTTGTTGTCTGCAACTCGTAGATGGGGGTAACGAAGATCCTGGCGAGAGGAGACAATCGGCGACCACGGCGAAATGCTTGATTCAAACTAATAGCTTGGACCCTGATCTTACACCGTCAAGATGCTCCATGATGGTTGTTCTGTCGTACAACAATGTTGTCTGTCTGTCGACAGCTGCGGTGGTTGGTGGGTAGGATTGGATGCTTGCTAAGAAGGATAAGGAGGCGCCTTGTCGGTGGGATCCGATGGAGACAGAGAGGATGTCTTGCCTCAAGGGGAAGGTGATGCCAGGAGGTACAAAGAAACTTTTGATTTTTTTCAGAAAGAGGAAATTTAGAGGGCGATGGGTTTCGAGGCCTATGGAGATTACAACACGTGGGCTCTCAGTGGATTCAGAAAACCAACCCACAGTTTTAGGAAACCACTACTTGGTTTCACTATTAAGCATTAATATCGCCGTCTTACTATGACACGTGGACTAGCTGGCACTGTCACCCAAAGTCTATCTCGCTTTTCTATCACCATGCAACGAGGGTTCTCAGTCACTGTGAGATGTGGCACTTCAAGAACTGTCGACCCTCCCTCATTTCGAGATTCCCATCGCTACCATGAGCCTACGGTCAGAGATAAGTATGGTAGTTATACAAAGGAGACACATGGTTTCCACTATTTTGATGGGAGATAGCTGGCAAGGGCTTCCAGGTGGACCATCGATGGGTCGGTTACCATGGGTTTCTGCATGAGATTGGGGGGTGGACCCGTGACAACCTATGTTCTGAAACTTATGGGCACGCCATACTTAAGGCCATGGATAAAAAACCAGGCCCGTACCGACTAATGGGAATACTCGATATCGATGGAGGACCCGGGAGAACTGTTCATCTATAACCTTCATCCGGTGGATGATTCAGCTTTTGCAGAGAGACTCAACCCTCTGGCCCCTTCTTTGGCTTCCTAGGCTTCCTAGGCTTCTCTTCTACTGGGGGTTTCAAATAACTTTGAAGATTCTAGGGCCTGGGAGAGTGGAGAAGGTCTTGGTGTGTTGAATGAAGTCACTCGCTTGATTGGAGTGGGGGGTGATCTGGGAATGTCTTTCAATGGTCTCGAAGAGAATCTCAAGGAGGTGTTCCGGTCCATACTAGCAGGCACAACAGCAGTAAGAAGAGACGTCGTGAAATTCCCCGGGAATTTGTGCGATTATAGGGGGGATGTCTGATGGAAAGGGAGGAGGGGGTGTATAACCTTCCTCAATATTTGGTGGGCGGGCCTTGCGATGTTTTCATGAAGATGTTGTCAGGGAATGTGAGAGGTATCAGTGACAGATTCAAGCGGGACGGGATTAAGCAGGTCATCAAGTTCATAAACCCAACGGTCATTGTTGTTGCTTCTTAGTGTGCTTGATTTATGTGTATTTTGAAAACAGTTTTAAAGTTGCCAAATTACAGTGGCTCTAAACTATATAAGAAATTAAAGAAATATCAGCACAGTTAGAAGAGAATTAGCCTGCAAGATCAGGGCCAATTGTAGCAAGTTTTAAAAGTAAGTGAGTGAAAGATCGTCCACAGAGAATTTGTTTAAAATGTAAGATAAACCTCCAGATCTGGCTTCTTATCCTATCTAGAAAGCTGATAAGATGAGAGGTTTGAATTTGTCACGTTTAACAAACTAAAAACAAAGGAAAATTTAAACTAAATGATCCAGATCCGAGTTGGGGGAGTGATTGAAACAAAGATGGAGAAGTAATATCTAACTCTGATTTGGTCTTTGAAATCTAATGAGAAATACTACAGTTCAGCAGAGGTGATCCAATCTTCATCTGGCTACAAGCGCAGATGAAAGAGAGATAAATCTAATTCAAGGTTAGGCTACACTTATGGCTATGGTCTGTTCACTTTAATGGCCACAAACCATCCAATAGTTATTAATCCAAATCCTTAATTCAGAACAGGAAACATCACTACAAATGCTGTAAGAGACTAGGTTACCAACACTAATTCTTACGAGGATTAATGAATCAAGGAAATTGCATAAAAATAGTAAATCTAAAGGAGTCTAATGCAATAAGGAGATCAGAGGACCCTTAACATGATTCCAATTGAGAAAATACGGTTTCTGACAACCTTTTCAAATCTCTGAATTACAATTCTGACAGCACTTAAACAGCTCTCAGATTTGTAGTCTTGAATACAACTCTCTTTTGAATTACAGAAACGTCTCACAGCTCTCAATTGCAACTCAAAGTGAAGCTATTACAGGATTTCGACATAAACACGTATGGGAAATGGGGATTAGAAATGAAACTCAAAATCTGGATGCCCAAATTGGGCAAATGGTTAAATCAATTTATAGCTTTCCCCAAGTCCATCTCTAATGTGCATCAACCAATCGAATTGGTTAAATCCATATCACCAATAGAGTCGAGCACCGTGATCCGGATGCTTACGGCCAATCAACTGCTTGATCCGTTGACCAATCAAGAAACAGAGGCATCAATTCTGTTAGGAAATTCAAAAATCTGTTGGAACTTCTAGAAGTTCCCGCCAAGTAATTTCATCTTTGTGTGTTCACATGGGGAGGAATATGCCTTTGGTTCGTGCTCAGAATCTTTCGGAATGTCCTTGGGTTTTAAAACGCATTGGGATGCGTGCAACAGATTACTGAATTGCCCTTGTTAAAGCTGCGAATCTCCAGAATACCTTTTCGCAGAGTTTAAGGGTCTTTTCGCAGAGTTTTGTGGCTTCTGAAGCTCTTTTCGCAGAGTTCAATCTCTCTTCGAATTGTGTTTTCTCCTTTTCGCAAAGTTCAATCTTCTTTTCGAAGAGTTCAGATGCTCTTCGAAAACTAAGCCTGGAGGTTTTATTCCTTTTCGCAGAGTTCCAGGTTCTTTACGAAATGTGCAGGTTCTTTGCGAAACGTGCAGGTTCTTTGCGAAAAGAACTCTGTATTGTATTTCTCTGTTCGAATTGTTCCCTGCTTCTCTTACAGGTCTTTGCCTCTTCCTTTTGGACTTTTCCACAGCTGATGAGGTTGTTTCTTCACTTCCTTCCTTTGGACTGACATGGATTGTCAGCTTTTTGGCACTTTTGAGCTGCTATTATGTTTAAGCCTGTCTTTATTGTTAGCTGCAACATAGGTACTTAAAACACTTATTTAGTTCTCTCAAAGGTCTATCAAGACTTAAGTTTAGGGGTGAAAAATGGTATTTTTCACTTGTCAACACACCCCCAAACCTAAGCTTTGCTAGTCCCTGAGCAAAGAAAAGAATAATAAACAAAAAACAAAGTAAAGAGCCACTTTTGTAGGGAGCACAGTTGCATTTAGCCTATGCAACAAGCCTTTTAAACCCCTAGGTGATCCCTAGTGGAGGAGTGCAGTCTCCTGAGGGTTTTCAGTGAAGGTACCCACAAACTTCTCCAATAAATCAGTTAAGATTAATGCAGTTCTGTTAAAGCAAACTTTCATCCAATCAGATTATTCACACCTGCATCAGTCAGGTTGTAAGAAGATTTTCAAGAAAACATCAGTTCAAAACTAAAATTCTGCTGTAATTCCTTTACCATTCACTCAGTTGGTGTCAAAAAGTTTTTACTAGGAAAATTAATGAAAAGCTTTCCTTCTATTTGAAAATTCAATTTTGATGCTACCCCAAATAATTTGATTTCAAACTCAACTCTCACCAGGGTTTTCATTCACCATGCAAATATGAGGGTTGCACTATTTCACACAGCTCAAGAGCAATTACAGTCCTCAAATAGGAATGTAAGCAGGAGCATAGGCATTGCTTTTTTCACGAATTCTGCTTTTTTCACCATAGATTACACAAATCCTTATCTCCATATGACAACTCAATCCATCATTGATCAGTAAGGACTTTAACTTGGGTTGTAATGTGGCTTATGGGTGAAATTTATCAAGAATAAAGGGGTGGAATGGAGTTTTAAATTGAGAAGTCAGTCAAGGTAAGGAGCTGATAGACACACCTTCTTCAATTCAGCACAATTTCATCTTCTTCTTTGAATTTTCAGAGCCAAAGTGGCCATCTTTTTCTCTTTCTTTTTCAAACTTCCAATGAAATGCCTTCTTTTTTTTTTTTTTTCTAAGCAACATTGATTTGGAATGCCACCTTTCTTCTCGATACATCATTGCCTTCAATTATTTTTTTCTTTCTTTTACCAATGTTACCCAACTCACCTTTCTTCAGCTTTCTTTCCTTTACCTTCTGAATTCTCAGAGTGAGGGTTAGGCTAAATGAGGTTGATGAGGTTTCAAAGAAATCTTGGATTTATAAAGCTCAATTGGTGTGTATCAAGGGCAGTTTTACAAGGTGGGGCTTTTTGAAGTTCAAACTGTCTAAAAGAAGGCCCTACATCATGTCTTTAATATCATGATTGCTGTCAAGCTATTTTAACTTGGATATATGTAACTTCTAGTGATAGCAAGCCGGTTCAAACAGTCCCTAGAGCAGAAAAAATTGCCAATTCATACCTCCAAAGAATACATTTCAGCAGGCCCAAATCTCACTGGGTGTGGTTTTCCATCAAATTCTTGAGGTATATCATCACTGTTTTCTCTCATTTTAGGTTTACTAAAACATCAATTTTTTAGAAATTTTCTGACCTTCACTTCATGAAAGTATTAGAATTACACTAGAAATCAATTTTAAAAAGTTTTAACTTCCTCATTTTTCAAAACAACAGGTGTGAAATTACTTCATTTTCAAAAATTCTGCTGGTCATAAGCTGCATCAAGCATTAACTTACTTATTTTATTGGCATACCTGCCATACCCCCAAACCAAAGGGAAGCAGGGTCCACACTGGTCCAAAACAGAGGAAAAATATAAGAAAGAAAAACAACAAAAGTAATAATGGCAAGAAGACAGAAAAAAAAAATGCACAGTAGTATACAAAACAGAATTTTATATTGCAACTGTATGACACAAAAAGTACAATGAAAGCTAATAACTGGGGTCAAAATCTGTATCATAGGTTGGTTCAGGTGGCTCCGAACTGGAGTCACTGTCAGAATCAGAGCTAGAGTCAGTGTTGGAGTCTGAACTGGATTGAGCTTTCTCTGGAATAGTGTTTTTCAGCTCAGTATACTCCTCAGATTTGATCTTTCTGATGAGGCCAAGGTGTTTGGTGAGGCTAGTGGTCTTCAATTTTTCTTGATCCAGTTGGGCTTGCAACATGGACACCTTGTGTTGCTCAGTCCTCACCAGCTGAAATGTTTGACCCAGCAGGTCCCGCATTTTATCTCTTTCAAATTTCATAAAAATCTCTAATTTCCTGATTTGGTTTTCATAGGGGGTGCGGATGTAAGCTTGCAAATCAGCTAGCCCCTTTTGAACATCTCTGCGGATATAAGGGTTATTTTCCATGGCTTTGATGAGGGTGGCATATCTGGGGAGGGGAATGGAATGGTAGGGGACTAAAGGTGGCCCAGCTGTGGTAGGGGGGGAGAAGTGGCTAGAAAGGGGACAAGTGAGGGTCTGCATGCGAGTGGCGTCTCAGAGAAAATGGGGAGGGGAGGAGGGGATGGAATCAAAGGAGCTTCAGTTTGAGTATGTGCAGCCTGGGTAGTAGTGGTGGGGGTGGGCAGATCAACTAATATTACTTCTGGATCTGTTTGAGTGGTCTGTTCAGATAATTTAGGTACAGGGGTGATGGTGGTGGTTTGGGTTATGGAAGCTAAGGTATGGAGCAGTTCCATGGCTACAGACTGATTGTCGATGTTAATCTGAAGTTGGGTTTGGATGGACTGGAGGTAAGTAAGGATTTGGGTGATGGATGCAGGTGCAATGGCTGTAAAGGGAGAGGTTGGAATGTGGGTGAATGGAGGAGGAGCAGGTATAGGGGAGGGGTTCAGTTCCATGGTTTCAAAAATAGAGCCCATTGAAGCAGAGTAGGCTTCTGGAGTGATGGGCTCAGGTTCAGGTGTGGGGGAGGCCTCAGGTGTGTTGGCTGATGGAGCAGGGGAATGTGAGGGGCTTGGGAGCAGAGGAGTGCAGGGAGATGGGGCAATATATCCTGCAGCTAACTCTTCTAAAACTTGGGCATTGGAGGGTGAAATGGGTGGTGTGAGAATGGTTGGAGTGGTTGGTGTAGAGAGTCCAAATTGGAATGATGGGAAGTATGGGCGAGGGACATTTGGGATAGATGGTATCAAGGGCTGGAGTGGGGAGTAGGGTGTAGGGATGAGTTCCTCCAGTAGTATGTGCAGTGCAGGCTGGTCACCAAAGGGAGGGTTTCACTATAAGGGGTGCGGCTAAAGAGCTGGTCACCACGAGGATTAAGCGAGCTGGTTCGGACAACGTTGGGTGCAGCAACATGGCGGCGAGCTCATTTGGATGCTCAAATTCAGCTTGAGGGATGGGTTACGGCTCGCTCTGGCTGCGGGGTTGATGTCAATTTGAGTTCAAGCTGCGGTGAGTTCAGTTCACTCACCCTGCAGGTTACAGTGCAATAGGGGCATGTGAGTTCACCGCCTCTCTCATCCTTCCATTGCACATTCAAGCCTTTTTCCAAAATTGTGTGGTGTAATGACTTCAAAGGGCTCCTCGGTATCAATGTCAAATTTGGCTCTGGAGGAGGCTGTGATCAATCTGCCAAATGGTAGGCCACTATCTTGCTCTTTCTTTAGCTTGATGTAACGACATCACCATGGCTTCAAAAATTAACATAGGGGCATTGAAAACGCGCCTTGGAAAAATGAAAGAGGGCCTCTAAAATTGGTGATCTTCTCTCTTGGTGCTCCGGTGACATAAAACTACCCCTTAGAATGGAATCCATCAATAGAAATTGGGGAGCAAGGTCTCTTCTCATGATGGATCGCCTGTGCCCACAATACCTTGAGTTAGATGGGCAGCCATCTCTCTAAAAAGAGGCAATTTAAGGGGCGGCTAAAGGGCGGAGGGATCAAATTGGAATGGTATCCCTAGAACATTCCCTATGTCTTCAAAAGTCACAATCGGATCGCAATCATCAATAAAAATGACAAGGGTAGGGACATGACATCTTTTATGACCTTGGCTAGGTTTTGGTACCATAACTTTACCATTCTTGGGTAAATTCTTTCTGGCAAGGGGGTAAGGATATTGCTTAGTGAAGCTTCTCTCAGGTATCTTAAGGATGGCGGGGCATTACGGTTTGGTGTCGAAAAAGTTTACGTCAACCATTAGCTCGAGGTAGTAACCGAGCTTCAATGAAGGGATTAGGTAGAACCAAATGAATGGGCGGAGGAGTAAGCTCGGGCTCGGGGCTAGCCGGCGGGGTGGGTTCCTCATGTCTAATTTTTCTTTCCTTTTTTCTACTGTCACTTTATCCATTGAAAGTTTCACATTTAGTGCAGTTTTGGTTTTTCCCTTTGCTTTTGGGGTCGATTTGCTCGCCTTTTTAGCAGAGGATTTGGTAAACATTGCAGCCAATGATTTTTCTGCTTTTCCCATCAAAAATCGATGTATAATAATGCCCAAAAATAGATGCTGACACAGAACAACTTACTATATGATAACCAGAGAGAATGGGTAAAGAAATACCGAGATTTAGGGTTTCTGTTTTGAACGAGTTGTTTGCTTTGCAGAAATCCTCCAGATTATAAGCGGCAATCATCTTCTGAAAATGCAGATGATCTAACCAATTAGTTACAAAAAGGGTAGTAGATTTGTTGAATTGTGCAAAGAAAGAACGAAGTAGGGTTTTAGTGAGAGGAGTCGCTCTGCAGAGAGAGTTTGAAATGAAAACCCCACCGTCGAAAGGGTTTAAATATACTCAAGGTTAATATCGCAAAGTGCTTTTAAGTTTTCGAAAAGTTCCAAAAGAGTCCTTTTTAAAATTGTGAATGGCATCGCATACCAAAGTTAATGACTTCGAAACATCATTTCGAAAGGAGTTAGCTTTAATTACTTTTTCAAAAGAGAATCGGCTTCATCACTATTCAAGAGCACATCTTCTCTTCGAGTAGTTCATTACTCAGATCTATTCGAAAAGTAAATTGAACTTTACGAAAGAGAAATATTACTTGCTAATTTGATTTTGAGCATATTTAAAGTCTGCGAAAAGAGAAAAAAAAAAACAGAAACAGAAAAAAAATAAGCACAAACTATGATATACAAACATAATGTATAGTTTTCAGCCATCAGATTTTTGAAGATTCGTGATGATGGATGGTCAAGACAGCTCTGGTTTTTCAATGCATGGTTTGAGCCTCTGACCATTGACCTTTATGATTCTTCCATTACTTGGATCAAGGATGTCAACAGCTCCCGAAGGGGCTGCTTGAACGACAGTGTATGGCCCATCCCATCTGGATCTCAGTTTTCCTGGGAAAAACTTGAGCTTTGAGTTAAATTACCATACCTTAGAACCAGCTGTGAACTCTTTTCTCAATAAATTTTTATCATGAAAAGTTTTGACTTTTTCTTTATATAATCTTGAATTGGTGTATGCATCCATTCGCAGCTCTTCTAACTCAGCAAGTTGCAATTTCCTGTGATTACCAGCAGTAGTTAGATCCATGTTCAATGTTTTAATGGTCCAAAAAGCTTTATATTCTAACTCTACTGGTAAATGGCATGCTTTGCCATAGACCAACCTAAATGGGGACATACCAATTGGGGTTTTATAGGTTGTCCTATATGCCCACAATGCATCATTCAGCTTAAAGGACCAATCCTTTCTGTCCTTCTTCACAGTCTTTTCCAAAATATGTTTGATTTCTCTATTGGAAACCTCCACTGGTTTGTGGATGATATGGAGTGGCTACTCTATGAGTCACAGAGTATTTCTTCAACAATGTTTCAAAATGTCTGTTACAAAAATGGCTTCCCCCATCACTGATAATGGCTCTGGGAAAACCAAACCTGGAAAAAATGTGATCCTTAAGAAATTTCAAGACCACTTTGTGATCATTTGTTTTAGTAGCTGTGGCTTCAATCCATTTGGATACATAATCCACAGCTACTAAAATGAAAGTATACCCATTGGAAGGAGGAAAGGGACCCATGAAGTCTATCCCCCAAACATCAAACAACTCAACTACCAAAATAGGTCAAAGGGCATTGAGTTTCTATTGAAATGCTTCCTAATTTTTGTGATTCGCGGGACTTACAATGCTGCAGGGCATCCTTGAAAAGTGTAGGCCAATAAAATCCACACTGCAAAACTTTTGCAGCAGTTTTGTTCCCACTAAAATGACCTCCACAGGCCTGTTCATGACACATAGAAAGTATTCTATGAAATTCTTGGTCAGGGACACATTTCCTTATTATTTGATCTGCACAACTCTTGAACAGATAAGGATCCTCCCAGATGAAGTGTTTAACTTTTGAGAAGAAAAGATCTTTATCCATTCTATTCCAATGTTGAGGAATTCTTCCAGTAGCCAAAAAGTTGACTATGTTTGCAAACCAAGGACTGTGTATACTAATGGCAAAAAGTTGCTCATCAGGGAAAGATTCATTGATAGGCAACCTATCAATCTCAGCAGTTAAAATCCTGGAGAGGTGATCTGCCACTACATTCTCCACCCCTTTTTTATCTTTAATTTGCAGATCAAATTCTTGTAACAAGAGAATCCACCTGATGAGTCTTGGTTTGGTGTCCTTCTTAGACAGAAGGTATTTTAAAGCCGAGTGGTCAGTGAACACCACTATTTGTGAACCCAAGACATATGACCTGAATTTTTGTAAAGCAAAAACAATTGCCAATGACTCCTTCTCGCTTGTTGTGTAATTGAGTTGTGCATCAATCATTGATCTCTTGGCATAAGCTATAACATGAGGCGCTTATCTTTTCTTTGTCCAAGGACAGCTCCCAAAGCATAACTCGATGCATCACACATCGATTCAAAAGGTAATGAATAATCTGAGGCAATATTGGAGCTGAAATAGACAATTTTTAGGAATTCAAAAGCCTTCATGCATTCATTATTGAAAACAAAAGGGACATCTTGGCACAAGAATGACAAAGAGGTTTAGTTATTTTTGAAGTCCTTGATGAATCTTGTAAAATCCAAAGATGTCCTAAAAAACTTGACGATTTGTTTAATGCTTTGGGAGGTGGTAAATGTGCAATTAAATCAATTTTGCTTTGCCCACCTCAATGCCCTTGTGGGAAACAACATGGCCAAGGACAATGCCACAGGTGACCATGAAATGGCTCTTTTCGACTCAAAACCAGATTGGTTTCTTCGCATCTTTGTAGTACCAATTTGAGATGGTGTAAACACTGGGAAAAACTGTTGCCATAGATTGAGAAATCATCCATAAAAATCTCCATAAATTGGTCAATCATATCAGAAAAGATTGCATACATGCATCTTTGGAAGGTAGCAGGAGCATTACAAAGACCAAAAGGCATTCTCCTATAGGCAAAAGTGCCAAAAGGGCACGTGAATGTGGTCTTTTCCTGATCTTGTGGGTACACAGGAATCTGGTTGTAACCAGAGTAACCATCAAGAAAACAGTAATAAGCTTTTCCTGCTAGCTTATCTAAGATCTGATCAATGAATGGGAGGGGAAAATGGTCTTTTCTGGTCATTGCATTTAATTTTCTGTAATCAATACAGACTCTCCATCCAGTTGTTTGCCTGGTTGACATATGCTCACCAGAATCTGAGGTTATAACAGTGATTCCAGATTTCTTAGGTACCACCTGTGTAGGTGCCACCCAAGCTGAATCTGAAATGGGGTAAATGACCCCTGCATCCAACAACTTAACAACCTCTTTCATGACCACTTCTTGCATATGAGGGTTCAACCTTCTTTGCATTTCTCTAGAAGGCTTTGCATCTTCTTCCAAGTGGATTTTGTGCATGCAAACAGCTGGACTGATTCCTCCTAAATCAGCAATAGTCCAGCCAATAGCCTTTTTATGTTCTTTCAAGACTATCAGCAGCTCTTCCTCTTGCTCCTTTGTGAGAGAGGAAGAAATAATGGCAGGCAATGATTTATGATTACCCAAGAACACAAACTTCAAATTTTCGGGTAGCTTCTTTAGTTCTAAATCAGGTGGGCTGAGAAAAGAAGGTATCAAAGGTACCTTAGACGTTTGTGGAAGGGGGAGAGTAGCAGGTTTCCAAGAAGAAAAACTTGCTGATTGTTTAAGAGTTCCTTGCACAACATTAATTTCCTCAGAATTGGAGATAAAACTTGCTTCTTTTTCAGCATGTCCCCAAGCATCTTTGATATCTGTGGTGAAGTCTTCACCCTGCAGAAATTGTTGTAAAGTTCCTTCCACAAGTTCGTCCAATAGATCAACATGAAAACATTCTTCAGAGCTGAATTGAGGTAGGATGTGCATTATAAACATTTAATTTTATCTTCATGTTTCCAAATGAGACTTCCATAATACCGAGACTGCATTGAATGCAAGCATTTGTAGTGAATGGTCTTCCCAAAATGATAGGGATGGAAGTTTTGCTTTTGGTTGGTTCCATATCTAAAACTAGAAAATCAGCAGGATAGAAAAATTTATCTACTCCTACCAATACATCTTCAATTATCCCTACTGGCTTTCTTTCAGATCTGTCTGCTAGTTGTAACACCACATGAGTGGGTTTTAATTCTCCCAAACCTAGCTTCTCATATACAGAATATGGAAGTAGGTTGACACTAGCACCCAGATCTAATAAAGCCTTTTCAATGGTGTGTTCCCCAATAATGTAAGGGATTGTGGGGATTCCAGGATCTTGAAGTTTGAGAGGTGTAGCAATGGATAACACCTGACTAATTCTTTCCACAAAGAAAGACCTTCTTGGACAAGTATCCTAGATTGTCTTTTGTGAGTGCACATCTTTCAAATTTTGCATATGGAATTTGTTTGATTGCCTCAAGCAAAGGTAAATTTATCTTGACTTGCTTGAAAGTCTCCATCATATCATCTATTTTTGTGTTCCCTTTATCAAAAGGAGATACAGATTTCATTGCATGTGGAAATGGTAAATGAGGAACCAATCTTTCATCTACAGCTTTAGAAGTATCTTCAGAAATTTTTTTACTTTTCTGTTTTTTATTTTTTTGATTTTTCTGAGGTACATCAGCAACCCCACTGCTATCACTATGCTGCTCCTGCTGCATATCTTTATCCTCTTCCTCATTTCTTCCTTCTTCAATACCCACTTTGTTATCTATCATTTTTCCACTTCTCAAAGTGGTGACAGTTTTTACTTCTTCATGTGAATTAGAAGCTTCTCCAACCATGAACTGTCCTTTAGGATTGTTCAAAGGTTGGCTGGGTAACTTTCCTTCCTCTCTTTTTGCCAAGGTATTTGAAAGTCCCAATGTTTCTTCAATCTTCTTTATGCTCGGGCTGAAAATTCACAGCTTTGAGTTAAAGATCCTAAATTCGAGTGAATTTAGGACTTGATCTTCAAAAGAAAGGGACCTGGAAGGGTTTTGAATCAAAGCGATTGCCGCATGTGTTGTTGTGGAATGGGTCGAAAGTTTGGTTTAACATAAAAATTCTACTGATACGGCTGTGCAGGTTTGAAAGGCATTTGATTCTTTGGTTGTTCTTTGTTGTTGGAATTGGTAATTCCCCTGGTTCCACCTCAAATTGGGGTGTGCTCTCCATGGATATTCATTTGACTGCATCTGTCCAAATGATTGAGCAGCATGAGCTTGTTCCACCATTAAATCTGGGAACTGTGATGCAACAGGACATTGATCAACTGAATGAGTAGGGATGCATATCGCATATGCCTCCTCTACTCTTGAAACATTTGGAGTTTTAAGTGAGTCCATCAATCTATCAAATTTTGTGGTTAGATTATCCATTTTTCTTTCCAACTCATTCACCTCATAGATCTTCCCTTTTGAGGGTTGGTGATTGTTCAACCTAGGATTTTCAATTTCTCTTGACAGAGATTCCTGCTGAGTTGAATTCTCACCAATCACTTCAAATAAGTCCCAAACCTCTTCAACTGTTTTTTGTAAGTAAGTGCCTCCACAGGAAGCATCCACCATATTTGCCTTTTTGATCAATTCCTTGATAGAAGCTTTGAACCAGCTGCCACCTAGGAATTTGATGATGAGGACATTGCCTTAACAGTTCCTTGAATCTTTCCCATGCTTCATGGAAAGTTTCAATTGAGTTTTGGGAGAACGAAATGATACTTTGTCTCAATTGGCTAGTTTTAGACATTGGGAAATATTTGGCTAAAAATTGACATTGTAAATCATTCCATGAAGTGATACTATTTGGTGCTAACATAGATAACCATGCTCTAGCTTTATCCTTTAATGAAAAAGGAAAGAGCCTAAGCTTATTGCTTCGGACCCACCGATTATGTTGAATGTGGTGCAAAGAGCCAAGAATTCATCCACATGTTTGTATGGGTCTTACTCAACCCATGGAAGGAAGGAGCATTTGGATCGTTGAGGATTTGATCTCATAATTTCCTTCCACTGAGGAAATTGAATGCAAAAGGGAATTATAAGCACCGGTGCAAAGTAATCCCTCAAAAGTCGAGGTTCTTCACCCATAGTAGGCAGAATTCATGTTGTTTGCTTGGTTCGTAGTAGCCTTTCAACTTCTAAATTCAATGGGAGAATCTCTGAGAGTCCTCCTACCAAACATACAACTCGTAACAAAAAAATCTGATTATGCACAAGAAACCTTCGTAATTCCTTTTCGAATTTTCCTTCTTTAAAACCGGAATATGAATAATCGCACAAGTATAAACAATAGAATAGTTTAGTACTGATAAAAATTAAAATGAAAAACTTAGGTCTATCTATTTTAGAACAAATTCCCCGGCAACGGCGCCAAAAAACTTGTTGTTGCTTCTTAGTGTGCTTGATTTATGTGTATTTTGAAAACAGTTTTAAAGTTGCCAAATTACAGTGGCTCTAAACTATATAAGAAATTAAAGAAATATCAGCACAGTTAGAAGAGAATTAGCCTGCAAGATCAGGGCCAATTGTAGCAAGTTTTAAAAGTAAGTGAGTGAAAGATCGTCCACAGAGAATTTGTTTAAAATGTAAGATAAACCTCCAGATCTGAGCTACCAGATCTGGCTTCTTATCCTATCTAGAAAGCTGATAAGATGAGAGGTTTGAATTTGTCACGTTTAACAAACTAAAAACAAAGGAAAATTTAAACTAAATGATCCAGATCCGAGTTGGGGGAGTGATTGAAACAAAGATGGAGAAGTAATATCTAACTCTGATTTGGTCTTTGAAATCTAATGAGAAATACTGCAGTTCAGCAGAGGTGATCCAATCTTCATCTGGCTACAAGCGCAGATGTAAGAGAGATAAATCTAATTCAAGGATTAGGCTACACTTATGGCTATGGTCTGTCCACTTTAATGGCCACAAACCATCCAATAGTTATTAATCCAAATCCTTAATTCATAACAGGAAACATCACTACAAATGCTGTAAGAGACTAGGTTACCAACACTAATTCTTACAGGATTAATGAATCAAGGGAAATTGCATAAAAAATAGTAAATCTAAAGGAGTCTAATGCAATAAGGAGATCAGAGGGAACCCTTAACATGATTCCAATTGAGAAAATACGGTTTACAGCAACCTTTTCAAATCCACCGTTACAATTACAGAGCACAGCTTAAACAGCTCTCAGATTTGTAGTCTTGAATACAACTCTCTTTTGAATTACAGAAACGTCTCACAGCTCTCAATTGCAACTCAAAGTGAATCTATTACAGGGATTTCAGACAAACTGTCTGGCTGGGAAATGGGGGATTAGAAATGAAACTCAAAATCTGGATGCCCAAATTGGGCAAATGGTTCGTCAATTTATAGCTTTCCCCAAGTCCATCTCTAATGTGCATTAACCAATCAGAATTGGTTAAATCCATATCGAATAGGAGTGAGCACGGGATCGGATGCTTACGCCAATCAGAACTGTTTGATCTGGTTCAGCCAATCAAGAAACAGAGGCATCAATTCTGTTAGGAAATTCAAAAATCTGTTGGAACTTCTAGAAGTTCCCGCCAAGTAATTTCATCTTTGGGTGTTCACATGGGGAGGAATATGCCTTTGGTTCGTGCTCAGAATCTTCCAGAATGTCCTTGGGTTTTAAAATGCATTGGGACGGGTGCAACAGATTACTGAATTGCCCTTGTTAAAGTTGCGAATCTCCAGAATACCTTTTCGCAGAGTTTAAGGGTCTTTTCGCAGAGTTTTTTGGCTTCTGAAGCTCTTTTCGCAGAGTTCAATCTCTCTTCGAATTGTGTTTTCTCCTTTTCGCAAAGTTCAATCTTCTTTTCGAAGAGTTCAGATGCTCTTCGAAAACTAAGCCTAGAGGTTTTATTCCTTTTCGCAGAGTTCCAGGTTCTTTACGAAATGTGCAGGTTCTTTGCGAAACGTGCAGGTTCTTTGCGAAAAGAACTCTGTATTGTATTTCTCTGTTCGAATTGTTCCCTGCTTCTCTTACAGGTCTTTGCCTCTTCCTTTTGGACTTTTCCACAGCTGATGAGGTTGTTTCTTCACTTCCTTCCTTTGGACTGACATGGATTGTCAGCTTTTTGGCACTTTTGAGCTGCTTTTATGTTTAAGCCTGTCTTTATTGTTAGCTGCAACATAGGTACTTAAAACACTTATTTAGTTCTCTCAAAGGTCTATCAAGACTTAAGTTTAGGGGTGAAAAATGGTATTTTTCACTTGTCAACAGTCGTTACACTTCAAGAGACCAAATGGGGTAGCTGCGACAAGCTTAAAGTCGCATCGGTGCTCGAACAAAACCGATGGGATTGGATTGGAGTCAATTTTGTGGGGGCCTTGAGTGGCATTCTCTTGGCTTTGGATTCAACGTTGTTCGAGAAAGTGGACGACGAGGTGGGCCATTTCTCAGCCTCGGTTGTGCTTCGAAACAGGGACACAGACAAAGTGTGGTCATTCTCTGGCATTGATGGTCCAACGGATGATAGACAGTGTGGCGAGTTCTGATTCAAACTAGCTGCCATTTGGGCTAGATGGGAGTACCCTCACTACTTGGGGGGGGGGACTTCCATGCCATTAGATAGGCGCATGAAAAAATGGCAGTCTACCAGATATTGGGGTGATGAAAGATTTTAATACTTTCATTTTAGATTAGGAGTTGATGGATTTACCTCTCACGGGAGCTAATTTCACCTAGTCAAATCTTCAAGATGCCCCCTCCCTAAGTTAGCTGGATAATGGGCAAGATCATTTCAGAGCTTTTGTTCAGGGAAGACAATTGATTGACCTAGTCGCAGTTGCTCATGAGGTGATACACTCTACTCATCTATCGCGCCGACTGACGACCTTATGGAAGGTGGATATGGAGAAGGCCTATGACCACATTAGTTGGGTCTGCCTTGACTATATAGTTGGCAGATTCGGATTTGGGACGACCTGGAGGAAATGGATGCATGCCTGCTTCTCTTCGGCATAGTTTTTGGTCCTAATCAACGGCACGCCAGCCGGGTACTTCAATAGCTCTAAAGGCCTTCGCCAGGGAGACCCGCTATCCCCATTTCTGTTCAACATGGTGAGCGAAGCACTGGCTAGCCGTATTACACGAGCGAAGCAAATTCAACTTATTTCAGGGGTTTTGGTGGGATCACAGGGCCTCAAATATGCCGATGACACCATCCTATTTGGTCATGCTGATGTAGAAGAGTTCAGCAACCTGACTGACATCCTTGCCATTTATAAGGTTGCCTTTGAACAATGGGTTAACCTACACAAATCAGCCGTTACGAGAATTGGTACTAGGGAACAGTAGATGAACGAATTAGTGGCTACCATCAATTGTTCTATTAAAAATCTCCCCATAAAGTATTTGTGGCTGCCTCGTGGTATAAAAAAATTATCGGCGCGGGTGTGGGAACCGGTAGTTCAGCGGTTAGAGCAGCGACTGTCATCGTGGAAGGGTAAATTGCTTGGCAACCGGGGTCGCCTTCTTCTGGTTAAATCCGTGCTCTCCAGCTTGCCTATATTGTTCATGTCAATGTTCCTATGCCCGGCAGGGGTTATCCACCATCTAGAGCAAATTCAACGAAATTTTCTTTAGGAAGGTTCGAGTATAGACAAACACTACCACCTTGTGAACTGGGAGACTTGCCAGCTCCCAATGTCTTATGGAGGTCTTGGTATTCAAAGAATGAAGGGATCCAATGTTGCTCTTCCAGGGAAATGATTTTGGCGTGCTGGTTTGGAAAGAGAAAGAGGAAACCTTTGGAGAATTCTGCTAGCTAAGAAGTACGGGAAATCAAGTGGAAATTGGAGAATTAATACCACGGTATACAGAGGTGCCTCGGCTTGGTGGAAGGCCATCTGTGGTACTTGGTCTTCGTATGCTAAATGGATCAGATTCAAGTGGGGTAGTGGCTCTCAGATTCAGTTTCGGGATGATAGTTGGGTGGATGGCTATCTTAAATCGACATTTCTAGACATCTACACCATCTCCACCAACCAGGCGGGTTGATCAACGACTTTGTCTTAGATCCTAGTGGCGGTAGGTTATGGGAAGTATCCACTCATAGATTTCTAAGGAGCGAGGAGATGGCCTCATTCACCAACCTGTTGTCCACGATCTATATTGTCTTCCCAAATGTGCAGCGTCAAGACCAGCGGGTATGGGCTTCAAGCAAAGACGGTTGTTTCAGCGTCAAGGCATATATTTGGGTACTCATAAGTCGTCTGCTAATCAGATTTCAAGGAGCTAAGTTGTGGAAATTGGACATCCTCGCAAAAGTAGATTCTTTGCTTGGACATTGCTCAAAGGTAAAGTCTTAACCAACGATCAGCTCATCCGTCAGGGAAAGGAGATACCTAATCAATGTGTTATGTGCTACCAACATGAAGAATCAGTTATGCATCTGTTTCTCCACTGTCAGATGGCCTACGAGGTTTGGGGGTGATTCTTAGTTCTTTCGGAATGGCCTGGGCTACCCCTCCAACCACTTGCCAACAATTTTGGGCTTGGACGACGGTCAATTTTGAGGGTCAGCTTCGGGATTACTGGAAGGTAGCGCTCTTCGCTATCTGTTGGAGTTTATGGCTAGAAAGGAATGCAAGAACTTTTGATAATAAACCTCGTCCAGTGGGGATGATCATCATGTCTGTTCGGGACTTTATGTATCTGTGGGTTTCTAGTCAAAGTAATGTTGATGGGGAAGAGTCAGCGCCTTGGGATCCAGGTTAGGTTTGAGCATATCTGTCCTTGTGGCTGTGCCACGCATTTTTTTTTGAGTTTTGTTGTTTTCTCTTCTTTTTTTGCCAGTGTATTTGTTCTTCAACGTCTTGCTGGTTTTTAATGCAATACTTTTTACCGATAAAAAAAAAAATCAAACAACAATAAAAATTGAGTTGAACCTATCTGAGAGTCATTCAGGCTTAAAAATATATTTGGAGAAACTGAGTCATTGGGTCTAAAATTATTTACCCTCCCTATCATACTAGGTTCGAAATGTGGAAATTTTTGGGTATTTAATTAAGGGCTCTTGGGCCTCAGGTCATAGTCAACAAGGTTGACCCTAAAATATTTAATCTAGGTGCACTATATTGCTCATATATTTAGACATTTAAAACATGTCAGGGTAGTTTAGGGTGTTACATTCTCCCTTCCTTCAAAAATAATTACGTCCTCATAATTCAAATGGTGAGGGCATCCCACCCTATTGATTGGTATAAACATGTCCTGTATTATGAAGATTCAACATCCATGATTGGGCTTATTGTCGAAATGTGTTCTTGGTTCTTCTAGTTTTAATGACGTCAATATATATTCAAAAGAAATAAATGATGACATCAACAGTTATAGGGAAATCGAAACAAGCAGTCATAAAGAAATCAAGTAAACACTATAGAACAAGAGTTGCAGGAGAAGTCAATAAGTCATAAAAGAATCAAAAGTAGCATAACCATACATATATTGACTGAAACTAAAACAAGGGTTTTCTATTGAAGTCTAGTCCACCATGCCGACTCATGAGTAGAAGAGATATTGTAGTTCTAGGATTCCTCTGACACCTCGTATTTGTAAGAAACCACCTGCCACCACAATTTGTCCTTTTCTCTTTCTTCACCAATCCTCCATAACCACTTGGCCAGAAGAGCTTTGTTCACGAGTCGTAGTTTTCGAATTCCTAGGCCCCCTCTCCCTTATGTTCACAACAATCCCCCATTTAACAAGATGCAGCTTCTTCTGATCCCCACATCCTTCCCAAAGAAAGTCTCTGACAATCTTCTCTAGCTTCTTCGTGACACTAACCGAAGCTAGGAAAATAGACATCATAAACATCGGAATGGACACTAGAGTGAACTTTATGAGGGTTAACGTCCCCCAAGTGCTGAGTAACTTACTTTTCCATGTCGCGAACCTTTTTGGAATCTTTGGACAACTACGTCTCAGCTTCTCGCTCCACACTTTCCAATTCCCAAAGGAATTCCGAGATAGGCAAATTTTCCTTCCTACACCCGATAGTCGCCAGCACCCTATATGTATCCTCGTGGGACATATTAATACCTACCAAGCTAAACTTGAGCAAGTTAATTCTCTGACCTGATACCCCTTCAAATATAGCCATCAAATTAGTAACAACTTCAACTTCCATAACTGAAAGCCATCGTGTTGTCGACATATTGCAAGTGGGTAATTGTCATTCCATTATTTGCCATCTTAAACCCCGTGATTAGGTTAAGCTCTTCCGCCCTCTTAAGCAACCTATGCAATGCATCCCCAACACAGTTGAATAACATGGATGATATCAGGCATCCCTGTATGAGCCCCCTTTTACTCCTAAAGTATCCATATGGCACCCTGTTAATTAGCACCGAGAACCGAACCGACGAGTAACAGCCTTTCATCCATTTCCTCCAGACCTCATTGAACCCAATTCTGAAAAGCATGTAATCAAGAAATTCTCACTGAACCCTATCATACGCCTTTTCCATATTTATTTTAAAGATCCATCCCTTATCCTTCCGCTTTTTCATAGAATCAAGCGTTTCGACCGCTGTAACCGCAATGTCTAACAGTTGTCTTCCCGGGATAAAAGCTCCTTGCACATTGGATATCAGCATGTTGATCACACCCTTAGGATGATTAGCTAGAACTTTTGCCACAATCTTCTAAGCACACCTGGTGAGGTTGATCGATCTGAAGTTGGAGATATTGATAGACCCCACACACTTCGGAAGGAGAACATTAAATGTGGAGTTGATGCTCTTGGCCAAATTACCCGACATATGGAACTCACCCAAAAAATCCGTAAAATCTGCACCTACAATATCCCAGCAAGATTTGAAAAATTACATAGTAAGGTCATCCGGGCTTGGAGACTTGTCATTGCCCAACTTCTCCATTGCCTCCTTAACTTCCTCCTCCGTGAACCTCCTTTCGAGGTCCCTAGCTTTTTCCGGTCCGGACGCACTTAAGGGAACACCATCCAACAGCGGTCTACGCACCTCCTCTGCCACATACAACTCCTTATAGAACTCAACAATCTTCGTTTGCACCTTAGTAGGCTTCGCATACCTGATCCCGTCAATATCGATAGTCGAGATCCGATTATGTTTCCTTCTTCTATTAGCGACTGAATGAAAGAATTTGGCATTCCCATCTCCTTCCCACAACTAGTGAACTTTAGCTTTCTGCCGCCATAATTGTACCTCCTCCACACTTTCATATTGTATGCCATTTTTAGTGCCAACCTGATTTCCCTCCCTTCGTCGGAGAGCGAAAAAACTTTCCTCCGTTCGATTGAGCATCACTATTTCGGCTAAAATACCTTCCTTCATTTGAACCGTTGACCCAAATATATCTTTGTTCCACCCCTTTATCTGAGCTTTCATATTCTTCAATTTCAACGTAAATATGTACGACATCGTACCAGTGGCACATTCCTGATTCCACCACCCTTGGAATTTATCTTTAAACTCATCGTTCTAAAGCTAATCGTTCGCAAACCTGACGGTCCAGGGTCGGAACCCAAAGAGTGATTCTTAGTACTGGTGAGTTTAAATAAAGGTCACTTCATCAGCGAAAAGGAAAAGAAGACATACAGACAAATCATTACATCAAGTTTTCTACTAATTTATATATTTGCTAACAATTATATGGAATGTAACGTCCATATCGTACAATCACAACCTCCCAAGGATGATATGCCCCACATCCGTAGGCACGACTTCGCACCATAGGGTGTCCTTATACGAACCGAATTGTATAGGAACCTGACACCTTTGTGAAACTGAGATTGATAATGAATCGACCCAAGCAATTTTATAAGGTCACAAGTGAGCTACGAGTGCAAGTCCCAAGCAAGAAACTATACTTTCATAAATAACATTGGTACAACTTCCACTATCGACTATAATCCTACAGGCTTTCTTACTACACTTGGTTATGGTATAAAATATTTTATCCCGACTCCAATCATCACTCTCCTTAGAATGGGCTAGAGCACATCTAACCACAAGAGCCCGCGAGATATTATCCTCCTCAATGGGGTAGGAGACTTTCCTAAGACAAGCCACAGTTAGTTCCCCTACATGGGGGAAACTTGGATTTCCCATGCAAATCCCAACACCTACCACACTTGGTTACGGTATAAAAGATTTTATCCCAACTCCAATCATCACTCTCTTTAGATTGGGCTAGAGCACATCTAACCACAAGAGCCCGCGAGATATTACCCTCCTCAATGGGGTAGGAGACTTCCTAAGACAAGCCATAGTTTGTTCCCCTACATGAGGGAAACTTGGGTTTCCCATGCAAATCCTAACACCTATCATGTGACAGTAACTGGCGACAACTCTAATTATGTAGGAGAGTAAAAAATTGCCCAAAGAGGTGTAATTCTCTCTACTAAGAACATTAGATCTAATGCCCTCATACTTCGCTCGCAGAACCTGACCTGCACAACCCCTGAGTCTCCTCGATGTCCTCATCATCATCGAGATCATATGGTCGCTGACTAGACCCACCACCACCAACATGCATGGATGGGCCCCTCAAGCTGGACCGAAATCAATAATCGGCTTCTTCCTAATCTTGTTGCTGTTGTGCTTCTTTAGAACTCTTTCTCATGACTCGCTGTCACCGCATCTTCATCATTCTCATGTCCAGGTGTAGGAAACTTTGGATCCCCCTCCTTATTCTCTCATACGTTTCTCTATCCCGGTCGGCTTCTTTTTTTTTTTTCTTAGCTGCCTATAAGCTGGCTCTAATAGCTTCTCTCACCTCTCTCGATACATGCTTATATCCTTTTATCCCTCCCTTAATGTGAGTCAAATGCTCCTTCAACCATCTTATACCTTCTCCCTGTAATTTCTTCCTACATAGCTTGCATTCGATTCGGAGTCTATCGCCATCTATTGTTGTGTTGTATTGTCAGGCTGGATCTTCCCCACGTACCATATTTATTTATTTCACCTGTATGAATGAGCAAACGATTGGACTAAATTACATGTGACATGTCATCATATGTTAATTACATGTTTATTAATAACATGTAATGATGCATGTGCCACACGTAATCGTCATGTGACACATGTTGATTACTTGTGACACATATGGCATGTTGATGTGAATTAAACACATCTCATGATGATGTGTCATCATCATGTGCCGATGCATGTGGCACATTTACATGAGACACATGCTGATTACTTGTGACACGTCCTCACATATTGATTACATGCGAATTAAACACATCCCCTGATGATGTCATATCATAATGTGGTGATGCATGTGTTACATGTAATGAAAATGTGACACATGCATCATCACATGAGGCATTTGCTGTTGGATATTTTAAAATATGAAATGACTTTTAACTTGGTTTTTTTGTCTTGTGGAGTTGTCCCACGTCGTGTAACCCATAAAATGGGTTTGCCTTTATTTAACATTGTGTTAGCTCAAGGCTTGTAGCCTTCACCCAGGGGGCACTGAATTTTGTAACTCCCACAGTCATGCACCCCATCAGTCACACGCAAGCGCGCCGAGCCGAGCTGGGCATAGGAACAAGCACGTGCACGTGGCATGGTGATGCGATGCATTTAGTTAAACTTTTGGCCAAAAGTGTAATTAATTAAACTTTTGGACAAAAGTGTAACCGGCCGTTTAAATTTTAAACCGTTCAGTTATTTTAAATGGATATGTCTTATCCGACCGTTCAGTTATCTGTAATGGATATGTCTGTTCAGTTACACCTATTCTTTTCTATAAAAGGGACCCGAGACCCCTCATTTTGACAATTGCATTTTCCTCTATTCTATTTTTGCGTGTTTAAAAATTTTTTCCTCTCAGAGTTTCGCTTCCACTATTTTGGTGTTCTGGTTGAGTGATCAGATTCACCAAATCTGATCACACGAATACGCTGTCGGTTCGTTGTATCCTGGAACCGATTTGCCGGTAACCTATTGGTGACCACTAGATCATAGTGGTAGGGGAAAATCTTGGTTTAAAGACAATGACATTCAACGCACCTCGAACCGGATCTGCGTATTTTTCATTCCAATCTTTATCTTGTCTTACAACCCGAACCAATTCTCCAACAATTTTAAATCGAGATGGCCCATATCCAGTCATCGACTTCTTTTGTACTGACCGATAAAATCCATCCCGCCCTGCCCAACAACATCCATAAGTTAGACAGTTTCGATGGTTCAAACTTCAAAAGGTGGCAACAGAAATTGCACTTTCTGTTGACTGTGCTGAAAGTTTTGTACGTTATCACGAATCTGTGTCCAATTATTATCGAATCATCAACACTCAATGAAGGCCGAAAAAACCAGAAATAGGAAGAAGATGACTATATGTGTAAGGGTTACATTCTGAATGCATTGTCAGATTCGTTGTTCGACATCATCGCGCCTATAACACTGCGAAGAAACTCTGGGAAGCACTAAAAAAGAAATACAAAACTGAAAATGTAGGGTATAATTCTTACATAATTAATCAATTTTTTAATTTTAAGATGGTCAATGATAAACCTATTCTTAGTCAAGTGCATGATTTTCAAGTAGTTATATATTATATGATTGCTAATGGTTCTTATTTCAATGAGGATTTTCTGGTTGGTGTGGTAATTTCGAAGTTGCCTTCATCTTGGAAAGATTACCAAAAAATCTTTAAGTGTAATAATGAGAAGATTTTTATGAAAAATTTGTTCCTTCATTTATGTATTGAGGAAGAATCTCGAGTTAGGGACAAAATCGAATATCACGTTGATATGGCATCCAAGGCACACTTAGTTGAGTCTAAGGTTGTAGTGGATCGCCAAAGAAGAGGAAGAAAGGATATTCTCAATCCAAGGAAAATAAAATATTCGCCAAGACCATGGTACCGAAGAGCAGTGGATGCTATCAGTGTGAAAAATCTGGACACTTCAAACAAGATTGTCGCCTCTTTAAGAAATTAAAGAATCAAGCGAATGTAGTGGAAGAGAAAAGCAACTTCGTAGTCGTTCTCTCGGAAGTTAATCTGATTGGTGACATCAATGAATGCTGGATCGACACGGGTGCCACAAAACATTTTGCAATAATCGTGACATGTTTGTGACATATGAAAAGACTGATGATGATCAAGATCTCTTTATAGGGAACTCATCTACGGCAAAGATCATAGGGCATGGAAAAGTAAAATTTAATTTCACATCCGAAAAAGTCGTGGCACTTACTAATGTGCTCCATGTATTCGATATTTGCAAGAATCTCGTTTCGAATGATTTACTGATAACACATAGTTTTAAACTTATATTTGAATCGGATAAGTTTATCTTATCCAAGAACGGCGAATTTATTAGAAAAGGATATGCCATGAGAGGCATGTTCAAACTCAATGTAACTGATTCAATCAATAAAATCTCTCCCTCTTACTCGGTCTCTCTTTCTAATTTATGGCATGATAGATTAGGACATGTTAATTATAGATATATGAAATGCATTGCTAACTTAAAATTAATTCCAAAATATGCATTTTGTGATAGTAGTGCTTGTAGTATATGTGTTAAAATTAAAATTACTAGAAAACTTTTTTTCAGTGTTTTGAGAAATTCTTGTTTATTAGATTTAATACACAGTGACATTTGTAATTTAAATAATGTTCCTACTAGAGGAAGGAAAAGATATGTTATTACTTTTATCGATGATTTTTCAAAATATGTTCATATCTATTTATTAAATACTAAAAAAGAGGCATTTGAAAATTTTAAGATTTATAAAGCTTTAGTAGAAAATTAATTAAATAAAAAAATAAAAGCAATTAGAACTGATAGGGGTGATGAATATATGCCAAATGAGTTCTCTGAATTATGTGAAGTTGTCGAAAGAAAACGGAGTTGCCTCTTACATGCTGCAACAAAATGAAGTTGCCGAAAGAAAAAATAGAACATTAGTAAAAATGACTAATGCAATGTTGGTCAATGCTAATTTAGATAAAAATTTATGGGGTGAAGTTTTGTTAACCGCTACACATATTTTGAATAAAATTTCACGTAAGAAAAAAACTACACCTTATGAACTTTGTGTAGACAACCAAATTTGGCCCAAGGCCCGATCGAAACACATTTCGAGAAGGGCGCATTTTCGAGCTTTTGATGGCATGTATGGAACCCTTAGGAATCACCCCAAACCCTTACGAATCACCCTAAATCTCTTAGGAACCTATCTCGAACCTTTGGAAACAAGTCCCGACCCTTAGAACCTATTCCAAACCCTAAACCTAACCTTCCCGGACAATGGATGAGGAGGGATACACCGAAACCAACTACGACCCTCTATGACGACCAAGTCCTACACCATTGAGGATTAGAGGTTGTCAGCTTTCCAATGGTCCAAGAATCACCCCAATCGGAGGTCTACATCAAAAGATATAACGAACCGGGCCCGGAGGGCATAAATGTAAATACATGGGGGCCCCTCGGGAACTTGGCGCAACTAATAGTTGCGCTAGCAATAACTTTGTCTGGCACAGCTAATAGTTGCGCCAAGCTAATTTTCCCTCATTTTAAGCCTGGCGCAACTAATAGTTGTGCCAGATTCAAAAGTGGGCCCCATTCTCGTGAGCTAACTTCCAGACACTGTTCATTATTGTTTTACTGTATATTTGCCTGGCATAACTATTAGTTGTGTCAGACATATGAACTGTAACTGTTGGTTTTTATCCTGAAATTCGTGACTGGGGTTTGACTTGTTGACCACCTAGACCTTTGGGGTGTGTTTAGCTAGTTCTTTTATACCCTTTTGAAGCCTATTTGCACCCCTTCAAGTGGCTTAAGGCCTCACCCCATCATCCACCATTGGAAGATCCTTCACACCTTTCCAAGCTCTTAAAACCCTAGGAAACCTTAGATTGTCTATTACCTAATTGCTAATTCAATTAGGACTTTAACCCCTCACTAATCCTCCCTTCCTCTATAAATAGAGAGCCACCCCTCTTGCTTAAGGGTTGAGAATTTTGGCCTAAGAGAGAAAGAGCTTGAAGTGAGAAGATCTTTCTCCCTTTGGTGCACACTTCCCATACAAATTCCAGAATTCCAAAACCTCCTTTGAGTGATATTTTTCACCTTAGATCCCTTAGTTTAGGTATATGCTATCCATTCACCTTCCCTCTCTACCTCTTAGTTAGCAAGCCTTAGAGGTTAGAACCCCTCTTTCCACCATACAAGCCTTCAAAAGCTTATTAAAGCAAGCCAACGCAAGGCTCTCCTACTGTAACGTCCCGAAAATTCTGTACCTAAACAGTGCACCTCGATAAGCAGACCAATGGGTCAAACATTTGATCGAGTCAACTTTGACTTGGTTGACTTAAGTTACTTAGTATATGATGGATTTATTATGCGAAGGAGGTGTGGTGGATACAGTTAAGGGCATATTCAAATATATATATATATATATATTAATTAGTTATAGGTGCTTAACACACAAGGCATGTGTTAAATTATAAAAACAAAAAGAGAAAGAGAAGTTATTTCTCTTAGGTTGTTTGTTTAGAAGAATTTAAGGAGAATAAATGAGAGAGAGAATTGAGTTGTAAGATCTAGAGAAGGGCATTCAATACAAGTGATTGGGCTCGGAAAGTTAGAGGATCGAGCTCGGGATCGAGAGAGTAGAGATTTGGGGTTTGGGAAACCCTAGTGAAAGAGATCCAACCATTTGAATGGGGTAAGAGCTACAAATCCATGTTTTGTTTAAATTGATAAATAGAGAATGTAAAATTGTTATGTATTAGCTTAGTGGGTAGTGAATAGGATAGATGATGAAGAAGTGAGAAAGATCATGTTCAGATCTGAAAGTGTGTCCAATTGATTGAACGAAATTAGAAATCGTTCAATCGATTTTGACCAAAAGAAGAGATAAGGAAGAAAGCAAATGAATTCTGAAGGAAATCGTTCGAACGAATTTTGAGATCGTTCGATCTATTCGAATTCTGAAGGAACCGATCAAACGATTTTACAATTTGTTCGATCGATTTATCGAACCTGTATGAACGATTTGAAAATCGTTTAGCACAAGACATGTTCAATGTATCTCCAAGAAATGCTCAACGTTGCCCGAACTCAATGTATCCCCAAGAAATGCTCAACGTAGCCCTAACACATGCACAACGTGTTCCCATGATGTGCCGAACGTCCTTCCATGATGACATCCCAAATATAGCCCCGTGAGATGCCCAACATAGTCCTAAGAAATGTCCAAAGTGGCCCCATGATGTTGCCAACATAGTCCCAAGAAATGTTCGAAGTCGGCCCATGATGTTACCAACGTGGCCCCATGCGGTGCCCAACGTAATCCCATTTTCTGTGCACCTGGACATGAGGTGCCCAACTTAGCCTCATGATACACCCAACATAGCCCCATGAGGTGCCCAACATACCCAAATGAAATGCCTGACGTGACCCATGAGGTGCCCAACACACCCAAATGAAATGCTTGACGTGACCCATGAGGTACCCAACGTAGCACCATTTTCTGTGCACCCGGACCTGGAGATTCGAACTCCATACCAACTAAAATGGCGTAGCATGAAATAAGATGCCCAACATAGTCCCAAGAAATGTCCAAAGTCGCCCCATGATTTTGCCCAACGTAATCCCAAGAAATGTCTAAAGTCGTCCCATGATATTGCCAACGTGGCACCATGAGGTGCCCAACGTAGTCCTAAGAAATTCTGTGCACCAGGACATGAGGTGCCCAACATGGCCCCAAGACATGCCCAACGTAGCCTCATGATATGTTGGGCACCTCCCAAACATAGCCCCATGAGATACCCAACATAGTCCTAAGAAATGTCCAAAGTCGCCCCATGATGTTGCCCGACGTAATTTTAAGAAATGTCCCAGTCGTCCAATGATTGTTGCCAACGTGGCCCCATGAGGTGCCCAATGTGACCATATGCATGACGGCAACCACGCACTCGTCGCAGAATATCCTCAGAGCGCCATGCGGCAGCCCACTGATCTTTGAAATAGCACCTCGTAGTGCGTCACAGTAGCAGCCCCATAGCGTGTCACGGCAGCATCCCCATAGCAGCACCCTACAGTGCTGTAGCATCACCTCACAACACATCGTGGCAGCACACTACGATTGCTACAGTAGCACCTACATTGCGGCTGCGTACCGCACCCACGCCGCGCAAAGAATAACTTCCCCACAGTGCATCGCAACAACACCTCGTAGAGCATTGTGGCAGCAGCACCTGCGGTCGCCACAATAGCACCACAACGCTGCAAAGCCGCCCCGGTCAGCGGTATAGCACCGTAACAACGCAACAAGCGCCGCAGACATCACCAGCACGTCGCGGTAGCATGTCACGGAGTTACTCTTTGCGACGTAACCTCTCGTGTGGCACTAGCTTTCTCAAACTAGATCAGCCTATTTACGTTTCAAACCTGCATGGTAATGCATTAGATTAAAAACTATGCAGATTCCCAAATGTAATTCATATAGCTATACGCAGTGACCATCCTAGGGGCAGCCCCACTTAAGGTTTAAGTCCGCACTGTGGATGGTGGTCGTGGACCACCAACACGATGGCTCCTGCGCAAGACGCGACAAGAGCGACCCAACACTTATGCGAGCCCCGGATGCACAAACTCAAGCCCACAAGGCTATCGTACGTGTTTCGTAGGGGAGCACTTAGGCCAGGGACATGTCACGTGGCTGTTAGATCACTTCCCCATATATATGGTGTAAACATCAATAGTAGCTAAATGGCGGGAGGACCTCAAACCCCTTGGTTTGACATACCGCAATGCCTCGCATCGTTAACCCAGCTTGGCCATGTCGCCACCTCATCGCGTGCCCTGTTGGCACTGCATCGCGACTGCAATTGCCACCATGTCGCGTGCCCTCTTGTCCCACGGTCGAAGTTATTAGAGTATCAATGGTGAAGCTTTCATGACTTGGAAATGCGTCGACGATGCCCCAGCTTCAATCCACCAATGACTGACACACTAGTGGCCCAAGTGGTCCTACGGCTGACCCGGATGGCCACGCCGTGAGCCCACGTCACATCCTCCCCTACTTAGTTGCGTTGATGTCCCCATTGACGCGCTTCAAGTACTTCTTTAGAGCGGTTTGGAAGGATGGTTGGGTACTCTCAAGTTTCCAGGTAATTTCGGCCTCTGGTAGGCCCTTTCACTTCAAAAGATATTCCACATGAAATTCATTCTGATTGCCATCTTCCCTATTACTGCACTTATGTGCAAGGATTTCTTCAACCCATCTCTTCAACTGTAAATTAATATCTAGTGCGATACGAGTTGATAAACTTCTCCCTGGGTTATTTGGGTCTCTTTTATATGGCTTCAAGCAACTGACGTGAAATACCGGATGCATTCTCAGTCGGGATGGAAGTTGCACTCGAAATGAGACATCATTCATCCTTTTTGTGATTGGGAATGACCCATCGTACTTGCAAACTAATCCTGTGTGTTTTCTTCTGAAAAATTTGAGTTGCTTCGGATTAATCTTTACCAAAGCTTCATCCCCTACGTGCAACTCGATAGGCCGTCGACCCTAATCGGCCTACTTCTTCATTCGCTTAGCGCCCTTTCCTAGATAGACCCTAGCGATCTCTACATTTCTTTGCTACTCTCTGTCAAGATGGTAGGCTGCCAGACTTGATCCAGTATATCCCATAGTAATTATTTATAGCGTCAATGGTTGCTGACCAGTTGCTAGTTCGAATGGGCTCTTATTTGAGGCTGAACTCTTTTACAGATTATAACAAAATTGTGCCACGTCCAACAATTGAACCCAATTCTTTTGATTGGCACTCACAAAATGTCTCAAATACTGTTCCAAAATAGCATTCACCCTTTCTGTCTGTCCGTCTGTTTGAGGATGCATGCTGGATGAGAAGTTTAGTTTTGTCTTCAAGAGCTGGAATACTTCTGATCAAAACTTGCTAGCAAATTGTGGATCCTTATCACTGACAATCGATTGTGACACTCCCCAATATTTCACAACATTGTTGACAAATAGTCGTGCAGCTTGCTCTGCATTACAGTTTAATGGTGCTAGAATGAATGTAGCATACTTCGAAAACCGATCTACAACTACCAGGATAGACCCAAGTATCCCTATCTTTGGAATGCAGCTATGAAATCAAGGGAGATACTCTCCCATGGTCAGGACGACACCGGTAAAGGCTACAAGAGCCCAAATGGTTTAGCTCTTTCCACTTTATCTTGCTGACATATCAGGCAAGTCCTGACATACTCCTCTACATCCTCCTCCATCTTACGCCAATAGAAACGCCTTTCCAACAAGGCGAGCGTGTGATGAATTCCCGGATGACCAGACCATAATGTGTCATGACATTCTTTAAGGAGTTCTTTCCTAAGTTCTCCCACTTTCGGTATATAGAAATGGCCCCTTTGGTCACTAACAGTCCTTCCTCAGTCTAGAATCACCGTGTTTTCCCCTCTTGTACCTGCTATAGTATGGTCATCGCAAGTGAATCTAATTTCAACCCATCGCGTAATCGATTGGGGATAGTCGAACTAATGCGGCTAGTTGCAGTTTGTTCTTCAATTTTTAACGCTGCTAACTGAACTTTCAATGCTGCTAACTCTGCTTTACGGCTCAAAGCATCTGCGACTTGATTGGTCCTGTCGAACTTGTACACCAAGTCCATATCGAACTTGGCTAAGAAATCCTGCCAATGGGCCTGTTTCAGTGATAATTTCTTTTGTGTCTGAAAGTAGCTGGTCACCACATTATCGGTCATCACTAGGAACCTTGACTCAAGTAGGTATTGCCTCCACGTCCTCAGACAATGTACTACTGCCGTCATCTCCTTTTCTTGAACTATATCCCGCCGCTCGATATCATTCAGCTTTCTGGTCTTGAAGGCCAGTAGATGTTCTTCTTATATTAATACTCCTCCTATCGCATAGTCGGAGGCATCCGTGTGTACCTCAAATGATTTGGAGTGATTAGGTAGTTTCAGCATGGGGTCACTCATGACCACCAATTATAAATCCTCAAATGCCTTCTGGCACTTCTCCCACCACTACCACAGTTGATCCTTCTTCAAAAGGTCAGTCAGTTGTGTCGCACGGTTGTCTCTGTCTACTATCCAGCGAAACCATAGCCAAGGGAACGGGCTAGCAGAATCAACGGGGAAAGAAGACCCTGTTGAGCTTGACTCTAGTCCAACTTTGTGAAATGACTTGAGAGGTGTAGGATAAGTGGGAGCCATCTCGACGGCGCAAGTGAAATACCACTACTTTTAACGTTATTTTACTTATTCTGTTATTCGGAGGTGGGGCACTGCCCCTCCTTTTGGTTCTAAGGCTCGCTTCGGCAGGTCGATTTGGGTGGAAGACATTGTCAGGTGGGGAGTTTGGCTGGGGCGGCACATCTATTAAAAGATAACGTAGGTGTCCTAAGAAGAGCTCAACGAGAACAAAAATCTCGTGTGGAACAAAAGGGTAAAAGCTCGTTTGATTCTGATTTCCAGTACGAATATGAACCGTGAAAGCGTGGCCTATCGATCCTTTAGATCTTCAAAATTTGAAGCTACAGGTGTTAGAAAAGTCACCATAGGGATAACTAGCTTGTGGCAGCCAAGCGTTCATAGCGACGTTGCTTTTTGATCCTTCGATGTCGGCTCTTACTATCATTATGAAGCAGAATTCACCAAGTGTTGGATTGTTCACCCACCAATAGGGAACATGAGCTGGATTTAGACCGTCGTGAGACAGGTTAGTTTTACCCTACTAATGACCGTGCCGCGATAGTAATTCAACCTAGTACGAGAGGAACCATTGATTCACACAATTGGTCATTGCGCTTGGTTGAAAAGCCTGTGGCGCGAAGCTACCGTGTGCCGGATTATGACTGAACGCCTCTAAGTCAGAATCCAAGCTAAAGAAGCAGCGCTTGCGCCCGTCGCCTATTTTACTAACCCGCAGTAGGGGCTTTCGTGCCACCATGGGCCTGTGTCGTTGGTGAAGCTCTCGCAGCGAATGAGCTGCGTGGAGCAGCCTTGAAACTCTATTCCTATCGGGTAGTGGGCAGAATCCTTTACAGGTGACTTAAATAGGCGATGGGGTATTATAAGTGGCAGAGTGGCCTTGCTGCCACAATCCACTGAGATTCAGTCCTCTGTCGCATCGATTCTGCCCTCCCCCTCCCTCCCAAATTTCTTCGTCCACCGGACCCACGAGGCTCGAAATAAATGAATGCCCACCAACCTATCAAAAATGACCAAGTGTTTGACCCAACCGCAAACCCGCGCTGGATATACCGGCATAACATGTCGGGCCCAATCGACCCATGACACGTAGCAGCTAGGCGAAAGCTCCCACAACGTTAGAGCACAAGTGCAGAAAATAGCCTCACAACGACACTAGGCTAGGACAGTAGCGCACATGACAAATAGCATCGCACCGTCGTGCTAGGGCGGTAGGCCAGAAAATAGCCTCGCAACGACACTTACGACAGTAGCGCATGTGACAAATAGCATCGTACCGCCGCGCTAGGGCAGTAGCCCAGAAAATAACCACGCAATGACGCTTAGGATAGTAGCACATGTGACAAATAGTATCACACCGCCGCAGGGCAGTAGCCCAGAAAATAGCCTCACAACAACACTTAGGATAGTAGCGCATGTGACAAATAGCATCTCACCGCCGTTCCCAACATAGCACATATGACAAATAGCATTTCTTGGGGATAGTAGCACTAAGACGTTCCCAGCATAGCACATGACATTCAATGTTTCTCCATGAAATGCCTAACGTAGCCCCAACTCAATGTATCCCCAAGAAATGCTCAACGTGGCCCCAACACATGCACAACATGTTCCCATGACGTGTCGAACGTCCTCCCATGATGACATCCAAAACATAGACCCTTGATATGCCATACATGGTACCAATAAATGTCCAAAGTTGCCCCATGATGTTGCCCAATGTGGCCCCAAGAAATGTCCAAACTCTTCCCATGATGGTGCCCAAAGTAATTTCAAGAAATGCCCAAAGTCGTCCCATGATGGTGCCCAACGTGGCCCCAAGACGTGACCAACGTAGCCTCATGATACGTTGGGTAACGTAGCCCCAAACATAGCTTCATGAGGTACCCAACGTAGTCCCAAGAAATGTCCAAAGTCGCCCATGATGTTGCTCAACATAATCCTAAGATATGTCTAAAGTCTCCCCATTATGTTGCCAATGTGGCCCCATGAGATGCCCAACGTGGCCCTGTGATATGCCCCAAGACATGCCCAGCCTTTGGCGCATCGCATCATGACCGATAGCATCCTGCAAAGACATGGCGGCACCCATGCGGCGCATCGCGACCACCGCATCACGACGAAACCCACGGTACGTCATAGCGGCACTGGCGGTAGCGTCGGCGACATCCGCGGTAGTGCGGCGCAACCCTAGCGTCATGGCGGCAACCTGCGGCGACACCCGTAGTGCGTCGTGGAAGCAACCTGACGTTGTGGTAGTTGCCCGCGATGCGTCGCGGCGGCTGACACCCGCTGTGGTAGCTTGCCCCGCAGCGTCGCGGCTGCCCCATAGTGTCCGCGGTAGCACCTCGCGGCATCGCGGCGGCACCGCGACTGCGGGACACCCTCTGACATCGCGGCGGTAACCACAGCGCTATAGCAGCAGTCCCCGCAGCATTATGGCAGTTGCCTCGCAGTGCGTCAAGACAGCATGTCATGGGGTTGCTCTTCAGCAACCTTAGTCCCGTGTGGCACTTAACGCTCGTTGTGCTAAGTTAGCCTACTTCTGATACCAACAGTCACGGGGCGTCCTTCGACGTGCTACCAACCCGCGAAGTGCTCTGCTACCACATGCAATGAAGCCAACCCATCTACACATCAGCTCTGATACCGAATGTCACGAGATCGCTCTTCAGCAACCTCAGTCTCGGGCAGCACCTAACACATGCTACGCTAAGTCAGCCTACTTCTGATACCAACAGTCGTGGGGCATCCTTTGATGCGCTACCAACCCGCACGGTGCTCCGCTACCGCATGCAACAAAGCCAACCGATCTACACATCAGCTCTGATACCACCGGCCTAGAGGATGGGAACTCCCCCAATGTGGTTACCTTTGTTTCGAGGCCAACAACCCAGTGTATCGTGCCCCTTATGACACGCTCGCTTGCACCACTGTGTTAAACTTGGCCTGCTCAAGTTTCACCCTGTGCATTGCACTATAGTACCTCGCTTTGTAACAGTCTTGGCATGCAGCTCCCCATGCCATCATGTCTTGCTCACATACCGAACCAAGTTCACTGCCTCGTGCCTACTCATGCTGTCGTGCTCAACGGAGTTCCACGCAGCCCTCGTGCTAGTGTGCTCTACTGAGTCCCACATAGCCCTCTGGTGTTCTCGAGAGGTTGCCCCACCGTATGCCCCACGATGCATAGTCTGGGGCCATACTTCAACCTCGCATTGGGTGCCACACAGCATCACTACGTTGACATCCTAGGCCCACCCTTTCAGGCCTAGGATACACTTGCGTCCCCTCTGGCAATGCAAGGCCCTGTGTGCAGGGGAATAGATCTCTAGCACCCTTCCCCTATATAAGGGTAAAATAGTAATTTAGTTAAAATAGCAAGAGAACCTCAAATCCCTTGGTTTGACATACTTTACTATTCACACTGCAACGCCCCAGATCGCTAGCCCAGCTGGCTATGTCGCATCCGTGTCACAACCCCCCATGCAACCGTGTCGCATCCTCACAGCAGTACCACGTCGCCATGCCCTCTTGGCCCCATGTTGCGTGCCTTCTTGGCACCACATTTCGTGCCATCCCGCACCACATTGCGTGCCCACGACACCATGCTAAAAGCTTGATTGTTGACCTCATCACAAGTAGCCCGGCCCGTCGTGGCACACCTGCATAATCTTGGCGACAATAGCCCCACGACCACCCCCGCAATGCATCAATGTCGCGACAAAATGTGACATGGGCTCACAACGTGGCCATCTAAGTCAGCCACATGGCCACTAGTGCATCAGGCATAGTGGATTGAAGCTGGGGCATCGTCGGCTCGCTGCCAAGCCATGAGGGCTTCGCCATTGGTACTCCAAGAGCTTCGGTCGTGGGCCAAGAGGCATGAGACATGGTGGCAGTTTGGGTCATGATGCAGTGCCAACAGGGCACGCGATGCGGTTGTGACATGATCAAGCTGGGTTAGCAGTGCATGACATTGCGGTATGTCAAACCAAGGGGTTTGAGGTCCTCCCGCCATTTTGGCACTATTGATGTTTAAACCATATATATGGGGAAAGGATCTAACAGCCACGTGACGTGTCACTGGCCTAAGTGATCCCCTATGGAACGTGTACAATAGCCTTGTGGGCTTGAGTTCACGCATCCGGTCCTCGTATAGGTGTTGGGTCACTCTTGTCGAGTCGTGAGCTGGAGCCATCATGTTGGTGGTCCATGACCACCATCCACGGTGTGGACCTAAACTCTAAGTGGGGCTACCCCTAGGAATGTCGCTGCGTATAGCTATATGAATTGCATTCGGGAATCCGCATAGTTTCTAACCTAATGTGCTACCGTGCAGGTTGAAACGCGAGTAGGCTGATCTAGTTCGAGAATAGCTAGTTGCCGTACGAGAGATTATGTCGCAAAGAGTAACTTCGTGACAGTTGGTATAAGAGCCTAGAGATGGCAGAGGGGACCAGTAGTGGTACACACAAACATAATAGGGAACATCTAGATGACTTTGAAGGTCAGGCCGAACAGTTGGAGACAGTGGTTTCGCTTGTGGCAAGCCATGCAGAACGGTTAAGCAAGCAGGAAGAAAACCACACCATGTTGACTGAAAACCATGCCACGTTAGCGGAGAACGTGGAGATCCTTTCAGAAGATACGAGGGGCACCGTCGAAGCCCTTCGTTTGTAGATTGATGACCTGACCACTAAGATAAACGTCCTGATGAGGGCGATTGGTTCTGGGGCTGCTCAACAATCGAAAGTTCCCCAACAAAAGGTTAAAATACCCGAGCTATGATGCTATGGGGGAGCTCATGACGCGAAGGAATTAGAGAATTTCTTGTGAGACATGGAGCAGTATTTTCGTGTCGTTCCACCCGCCACTGAAGTTATAAAAGTGGTCACTGTGAACATGTATCTCGAGGGGGATGTTAAATTGTGGTGGCGTACGCGTTACGAAGAGATTTAAAATGGTCGTTGTATCGTAGACACATGGGAAGACCTAAAGAAAGAGTGGAAAGTTCAGCTCTTGCCGGAGAACATCGACTATATTGCCCGATGAAAACTATGGAAGCTGCAGCACACTGGCATAGTGAGAGAATACGTGAGGCAGTTCTTCGCTTTGATGTTGGAGATCAGGGAAATGCCCGAGAAAGACAAAATATTTTACTTCCTTGAAGGCCTTAAGTTGTGGGCCCAGACTGAATTAAACAGAAGGACACTATCAGACCTTGCAACTGCGGTGGCTGCTGCAGAGCGATTAACGGACTATGGGCCCTCAGATCAAAATAGGAAGAGGCCGCACAAGAATAAAAGTAGTTTAAAGAATCTGTCAAAAGCTAATAAGAAAAGTAGAAGCGGCACGCATGAAAAGAAGGCGCACGGAAAAGATTCACATGCAAAGTCAGCTGAGTCCGCCAACTACGTGGCGAAGTCGGGTTGCTTCCTGTGCGGAGGGCCTCATCGAGTTAATGATTGCCCACAGAAACAATCATTGAATGTCCTTCGAGCTACTACTAGGGCTCCTACAACCCCTGCTAAGGAGGAACCAAGAATGGGTCACTCAGGTTGCTGAATGCCATAAAGGGGCAAGTAGAAAAGGGAAAGACAGTCGCGCCCAAGGGGCTGATGTACATAGAGGTGTGCATCAATGGGAAAAGTACCCGTGCCATTGTGGACACGAGGGCGACACATAACTTCATTGCTGATAAAGAAGCACGTCGCCTAGAGTTAAAACTGGAGTAAGACTCCAGCCATATTAAGGTCGTGAACTCAGAAGCACGCCCTATGGCCGGAATAGCAAAGGGGGGGGTACCCGTGCAGATAGGGCCTGGAGTGGAACAACAAACTTTATGGCAGTATAGACGGATGATTTTAAGGTTATCCTTGGGTTAGAACTCCTACACCAGGTTAAAGCGGTGCCCATGTTGTACCTCAGATCAGTGTGCATGTTCGGTGAAGGGACCCCTTATATGATCCCCGTTATTCAGAAGGACAAAGAAGGGGAGATAACACTTCAATTAAAGAAGGGACTAAGGAGAGGGGAACCTACATTTCTTGCTACACTGATAGAAGAGAAAGAACCAGGGCCGACAGAGATTGTGCCAGAATGTGTGTCAGGAATACTCAAAGAATTCCAAGATATCATGCCACTAGAATTGCCTAAGGTGCTGCCACCATGGAGATCAGTGGATCATCGAATCGAATTAGAACCATGTGAGAAGCCGCCGATAAAGCTCCCTACAGAATGGCCCCTCCAGAGCTAGCCGAGTTACGTCGACAGTTAGATGAGTTATTAGGGGCAGGGTTTGTTCGATCGTCTAAAGCTCCATTTGGCGCCTCAGTTCTATTTCAGAAGAAACGTGATGGTAGCCTTCGATTATGCATCGACTATAGAGCATTGAATAAGGTCGCCATCAAGAATAAGTATCCAGGGCCATTGATTCCAGATTTGTTTAATAAGTTGGGCAGTGCGAGATACATTACCAGGACTTGAGATCTCGCTATTACCAGGTGGAGTCATCAAGGGAGACGAAAGCAAGACTAGGTCACACAGGTAGTCTTGTTTTCGTCTTCGTACCTGGTCACACAGGTAGTCTTGCTTTCATCTCCCTCAAGGACTCGCACCTAGTAATAGCCAGATCTCAAGTCCAACTTGGTAAAGTACCTCGCACTGTCCAACTGATCAATGGCCCTGAATACTTATTCTCGACGGTGACCTTATTCAACGCTCTGTAGTCGATGCATAATCGAAGGCTACCGTCACGTTTCTTCTGAAATAGAACTGGGGCGCCAAATGGAGCTTTAGACGATCGAACAAACCCTGCCCCCAATAATTCATCTAACTGCTGACGTAACTCGGCTAGCTCTGGAGGGGCCATTCTGTAGGGAGCTTAAGCCGGTCACTTCGCACCTAGTTCCAATTCGATTCGATGATCCACTGATCTCCTTGGTGGCAGCACCTTAGGCAATTCTGGTGGCATGATATCTTGGAATTCTTTGAGTATTCCTGACACACATTCTGGCACAATCTCTGTCGGCCCTGGTGCTTTCTCTTCTATCAGTGTAGCAACAAACGTAGGTTCCCCTCTCCTTAGTCCCTTTAATTGAAGTGTCGAGATAAACCCATCATTCTCCCCTTCTTTGTCTTTCTGAATAACGGGGATCATACAAGGGGTTTCTTCACCGAACATGCACACTGATCCAAGGTACGACATGGGCACCGCTTTAGCCTGGTGTAGAAGTTCTAACCCAAGGACAACCTTGAAATCATCCATCTGTACTGCCATAAAGTTTGCTATTCCACTCCACAACCCTATCTGCACGGGTACCCCCTTTGCTATTCCGTCTATGGGCACACTTCTGATTTCACGGCCTTAATACGGCTGGAGTCTTACCCCAGTTTCAACCCTAGGTGACGTGCTTTTTTATCAGCAATGAAGTTATGCATCGCCCCCGTGTCCACCATGGCACGGGTACTTTTCCCATTGATGCACACCTCTATGTACATCAGCCCCTTGGGCGCGACTGTCTTTCCCTTTTCTACTTGCCCCTTTATGGCATTCAGCAACCTGAGTGACCCATTCTCGGTTCCTCCTTAGTAGGGGTTGTAGGAGCGCTAGTAGTAGCTCGAAGGACATTCAACGATTGTTTCTTTGGGTAGTCTTTAACTCGATGAGGCCCTCCGCATAGGAAGCAACCCGACTTCGGCACGTAGTTGGCGGACTCAGCTGACTTTGCATGTGAATCTTTTCTGTGCGCCTTCTTTTCATGTGTGTCGCTCTTGCTATTCTTATTAGCTCTTGACGGATTCTTAAAAGCACTTTCATTCTCGTGCGACCTATTCTTATTTTGATCTAAGGGCCCATAGTCCGTTAATCGCTCTGCAGCAGCCACCGCGGCTGTAAGGTCTGGTAGTGTCCTTCTGTTTAATTCAGCTTGGGCCTATGGCTTAAGGCCTTCAAGGAAGTAGAATATTTTATCCTTCTCGGACATTTCCCTAATATCCAACATTAATGCGGAGAACTGCCTCACGTATTCTCTCATTGTACCAGTGTGCTACAACTTTCGTAGTTTTCGTCGAGCGATATAATTGATGTTCTCAGGCAAGAATTGAACTTTCAACTATTTTTTCAGGTCTTCCCATGTGTCTACGACACAAAGATCATTTTGAATCTCTTCATAGCACGTACACTACCACAATTTAGCATCCCCCTCGAGATACATGGTCGCAGTGACCACTTTTATAGCTTCTGTGGCGGGTGGAACGACACGGAATACTGCTCCATGTCCCACAAGAAATTCTCTAATTCCTTCGCGTCACGAGCTCCCCCATAGCACCGCGACTCAGGTAATTTAACCTTTCATTGGGGAGCTTCGGCTGCTGAGCAGCCCCAGAACCAATCGCCCTCATCAGGACGTTCATCTTAGTGGCCAATTCATTAATCTGTAAATGAATGGGTTCGACGGTGCCCCTCGTATCTTCTGCATGGATCTCCATGTTCTCAGCTAACGTGGCGTTCTTTTCAGCCAACATGGTGTGGTTTTCTTCCTGCTTGCTAACCGTTCTTCATGGCCTACCACAAGTGAAACCACTGTCTCCAACTGTTTGGCCTGACCTTTAAGGTCGTTTAGACGTTCCTTGGTACGCCTGCGTGTACCACTACTGGTCCCCTCAGCCATCTCTAGGCTCTGATACCAATTGTCACGGAGTTACTCTTTGCGACGTAATCTCTCATGCGGCAACTAGCTTTTCTTGAACTAGATCAGCCTACTTGCATTTCCAACCTGCACGGTAGCGCATTAGGTTAGAAACTATACAGATTAATGCAATTCATATAGCTATACGCAGCGACATTCCCAGGGGCAGCCCCACTAAGAGTTTAGGTCCGCACCGTGGATGGTGGTCGTGGACCACCAATACGATGGCTCCAGCGCACGACGCGACAAGAGCGACCCAACACCTATGCGAGGCCCGAATGCGCGAACTCAAGCCCACAAGGCTATTGTATGGGTTCCATAGGGGATGACTTAGGCCAGCGACACGTCACATGGCTGTTAGATCATTTCCCCATATCTATGGTTTAAACATCAACAGTGTCAAAATGGTGGGAGGACCTCAAACCCCTTGGTTTGACATACTGCAATGCCTCACACTGCTAACCCAGCTTGATCATGTCACGACCACATCGCGTGCCCTATTGGCACTGCATCAAGACCCAAACTGCCACCATGTCGCATGCCCTATTGGCCCACGATCAAAGCTCTTAGAGTACCAATGGCGAAGCCCTCATGGCTTGGTGACACGCCGACGATGCCCCAGCTTCAATCCACCAATGCCTGACGCACTAGTGGCCCTATGGCTAACTTGGATGGCCACACCGTGAGCCCACATCACAAGCAGCTCGTATTGCGGGTACGCCCAAGATCGCATGACAAGTGACCTGTTGAAGATGTCATAGAGTTACTCTTTGTGACGTAATCTCTCACGCGGTAACTAACTTTTCTCAAACTAGATCAGCCTATTCATGTTTCCAACCTACATGATAGCGCATTAGGTTAGAAACTATGCGGATTCCCAAATGCAATTTATATAGCTATACGCAGCGACATTCCTAGGGGCAGCCCACTTAGAGTTTAGGTCCACACCGTGGATGGTGGTCGTGGACCACCAACACGATGGCTCTAGTGCACGATGTGACAAGAGTGACCCAACACCTATGCGAGGCTCGAATGCACGAACTCAAGCCCATAAGGCTATCGTACGCGTTCCGTAGGGGATCACTTAGGCCAGCGACATGTCACGTGGCTGTTAGATCATTTTCCCATATATATGGTTTAAATATCAATAGTGCCAAAATGGCAGGAGGACCTCAAACCCCTTGGTTTGACATACCGTAATGCCTTGCACTGCTAACCCAGCTTGTTCATGTCGCGACTGCATCGTCTGCCCTGTTGGCACTGCATCACGACCCAAACTGCCACCATGTCGTGTGCCCTCTTAGCCCACGACCGAAGCTCTTGGAGTACCAATGGTGAAGCCCTCATGGCTTGGTGATGCATCGATGATGCCTCAACTTCAATCCACCAATGCCTAATGCACTAGTGGCACAAGTGGCCCTGTGGCTGGCTCGGATGGCTGTTAAGACCTGAAAAGTACCACTTTTCACCCCTTAACTTAACCTTTGATTAGACCCTTAGCCATCTAATAAGTTCTTGTTAAGTGTTTTATGTAGGTAATAGTCAGCAGTGAAATAAAGCCAGGAATCCTGCTAAGGAGCCTGTTTTGGCACCAGAAGTCCCTCAGAAGGATGGACTCTGAATCAAGACCGGAAATGAGCCTTGCACAGTTGACCCAAGCTTTAGAGGATTCAGGAGAAATATGCCTCGCGCAGTCCAACTGAGCTTCCCAAGACTTTATAACAACTTCTCTCACAGTTGAGTGACTGAAGAGCTTCAGAAGTACAAACTCGTGCAGCTCTCACGAAGCTCAAGAGTAGAACACATCGCGCAGTCTCGCACAGTTCAAAGCAGACCTCTCTCAACCTCGTGCAGTTCACTCAGAACGGCTGAGGAGAGAGAGCTTCAGAAGATGCTTCGCGCAGTAGCTGCAAGATGTAAATATCAAAAGAGAACTCCTCGCACAGTTCTCACGCTATTCAAGAAGAAAGCATCCTTGTGAAGATCAACCCAGTGAATGCGTAGCTACCTCGCGACTGCTTGAACTCCAACCCTGCGACATCTAAGGCTTTGATGTCTACTCAACCTCGCAAAGCCCAATCCAGCGAGACCACAATTCTCTACCGCGTGACTGCCTGAAGAGCAAACCAAGGCAACCTCGCGATGGTTGAAGCTTCAATGTCAAACCATCCTCGTGAAGAGCAAGAGCTACCACACGATAAGTCTGGGAAACAATAGCTACCTAGCGAAGCTCTAAACTTCAACTTCCATCACTTCAGTAGAGGACTTTCTGGGAATTTCCAGCAATTAGGGCACGCACTCCCATGCTTAAATCTCTATGCATGTGCCTCGAGGCATCCAAGGATCACTATTAGGCCATGTGGCATTGTTAAAATTAGGGTTTCCTAACCCTAATGTGCCGCCACACCACTGTTATATAAACCATACTTAGCTTAGGTTTAGATATCTTGGAACACGCCTCATCTCTTAGAGATTTGATCTGAGATCATTTTTCTTTTCTTTTATAACTGTAAGTTGTTTTCTTTTTCTTTCTCCTTCTCTCCATAGTTCAGCGCTTGCTGGCTATGTCTTTGTATGCATTTTGAACTAGCTTAATGGAAGTTTTGTAATAGGATTTTTACATGATGAGATTTGTGTTTGAATGTGATCTGCTTTGTGCAAGGCTGCTGCCTTGTGATCCGCCATTGCTTTGGTTGTGATTCAAAACAATGGAGGGCTGATTCTAAGGGCCACTAAGATCCAAGTGACCTGTGTGTCTGGGCTATCATAGTCCTATACAACCTTAGTCCCACCACAGGACCCACTAGATCTGAAATCCCCATGGGAGCTTGAGCTGGTAGCCTTGTGACCATGGTGGTGGCAGCGATATTCTTGTTTTGTCTTGGGCTCTGTGAGGAGGATAGCCTCTGGGATAGTCTGTGACCATTCAAGTGGACAGGTTATAGCCTTAGGGTGATTCTAATCCACCGATCCAAGATGGATCCTTCTTCTTTGCACCTGAGCTTGTATTAGCCTGGTGGGAGATTGTACAAAGGCAGACTCCCCTATATTTGTATAGATCTGCTATCAGATGTTAGATCTGATCTGGTTATAGAGATTGTAGGCTTGTGACTGAACCATTGTAGCCTCACTCAAGCAATGGACAACTAGATCGAAGGTTGTACTCAATCTCTTGCTGGTTCTATGTGTCTGGGCTATCATGGTCCTATACAGCCTTAGCCCCACACATAGAGCTTTAGAGGTTGAGGTTCCCTATGGATTCTTGAGCTAGTAGCCTGGATGAAATAGTGCCTACAATGATTAACTTGTTTTGACCCATCTCTGGATTGTGGTTCCCCTATGGGATAGTCTGTGACCATTTGAGTGGACAGGTTATAACCTTAAGGGATTGAATCATGGCACAGAGATGGGTTGGATTCTTTCTCCTCTTTGGTGATCATGAAGCCATTAGACAGGATTTCTATAACATCAGATTTGAATCGACAAAACTCCGATCTAGGCTCAATATACTTCTCACCCTTTTATATTTATTTTCCATCCATCCATCTCAACCCTTTCGTAGTTTAGACATTAGGCTACCTTAAGATCTAAAACTAAGTGACCTTAAACTCCCTTCCTTAAGGACCCATGATCAGAGTGATTGGAGGGACTACTAGAGATGGCTCCTTGGAGTCAGAGATCATCTTTCTGGGACAAACTCTTACTTATCAAAACTTGCCACAATGGACCCTATATCTTGCAGGTCTAGGACTTCTCAGTTGTGCTGATTCATCCCCTGTTTTATTTTGATTTTAAATTTCTTTTACCACAAACAAATAAAGAAAGCACAACTGGGGTAGCAGCAAGTTTTTGGCGCCGTTGCCGGGGACAGTTGATCTATTAGTAGACCTTAAGTTTTTGTAGTTTTATTATTCTTTAGTAGTTAAGAATAATTGATACTGCTGATGTATTTGTGAAATATTTTTTTGCAGATCTAGACAGCAGCAGTGAAGGACAGTTGGACTGCAATTGGAGCTTAGCTACCTCTGTTTGCAAACTCTCTAACTTTTAAAACTCTGTCTATCTTTCTTGAAAATGCTCTAGCAGTATCTGGGATAGTTGTAAATGTATTCTTTAAATAGCTGTCAATTAGTTAGATAAATTTGTTAATTGTAAAGTTATTCATTTGCAATGTGCCTGCAAGAAACTCTCCTTACTGTTGGTGTGCTTGTATGCTAGGGAGGAGATCTCTCAGCACTACTTTAGAGCCTCTTAACCCTGAGTTAGAAAGGGGAAGGAGACTTAGAAGCGACAGGCACACCACAGGAGAGCCCCCAAGTGAATCTGTGACAGCAAATATGGGTGAAGAACAACCCAGAACTCTCAAGGAGTTGAATGCTCCGGATGACTATAACTCCCCTTTTAGCATTCAATTCCTTGATGTTCAGGGGAATTATGAAATAAAGACTTCAATCATCTAGATGCTGCCCTCTTTCCATGGGCTTAGCAAGGAGGACCCTTATAAGCATATTGACCAGTTCTTAGCCTTGTGCACCACTTTTAATATCACTGGTTTGGGACCTGAGGCTACTAGGCTCAGACTCTTTCCCTTCTCTCTGAAGGATAGGGCCAGTACCTGGTTGACCACTCTTCCCAACAATAGTATTGCTTCATGGAAAGACCTACAGACCAAGTTCCTGACCAAGTTCTTCCCTGAGACCAAAACTAGCCAGTTGAGGAAGGCAATTCTTGCTTTTGCCCAAGCCCCAACTGAGGATTTTAATCAAGCCTGGGATAGGTTTAAGGAAATGCTAATATAATGGCCCCACCACAAGATCCCAGATTGGCAGCTTGTTCAAAGCTTCTACAATGGGATTGATGAAAAAAGTAGAGATATGGTTGATGCCTCTTGTGGTGGCACTTACATGCACAAAACTGCTGATGAGGCATGGGAATTGTTTGAGGTGATTAGTGAAAATGCTTTTCAAAAGCTATCCTTGGAAAGAACTAGTCAGGAGTCTGAGTCAAAAGTGGGGCCTGCTACATTGACAAGAGGAAAAGTTTGTGACGTGTCTGGGAACAATGACCTGCAGCTGCAGATGGCAAACCTCTCTATGAAGTTTGACAAATTACTGACTATGATGCAACCCAGAAGGGCTGCTCAAGTGGTGGAGGCATGTCTGATATGCCAGTCCCCACAGCACACAGTGGAGGAATGTCCATCTGCAGGGCAATATCCTGAATTGGTATTGGAGCATGCTGCTACTGCACAATCTTTTAGCCAGCAACAATCTGGTGGCTACAACAGACAGCCATATGGTTACCAACACCAAAATGCTGGTTACCAATGGAGAGACCACCCAAATCTGAGGTGGAGGCAAGACAATTAGATGCAGCCCCAACAGATGTTGGTTGTACCTCAAAGGCCTCATCAGCAGTTCAATCAATGGTATGCCCCTAGGTCTAACTTCCAGCACCATCAGCAGCCCCATCAGCAACAAAATCAGTTGGTCATACCCCACTCTAAGCTAAGAAATGCTTCCTTCGAGGATCAGGTCTTGACTTCATTGCAAAACTTGGGATCCTTGGCTCAGACTGTGGACTCTCATGGTTAGAGCCTCCAGAAAATGGAAGAACAGATAAGCCAAATTTCAAATGCCTTGGCTAGGAGAGATGAAGGGAGGTTGCCCTGCCAGCCAGTTGCTACCCAAGGGTCAGTTTTTAATCAAAGAAGCTTCCTCCAGTTTTGAGGGAACTAATGTTGTTATTACCCTAAGGTCTGGCAGGCTGATAGACAACCAGGTGGGTAACAGACCAGCAGAGGTCATTTCCACAGATGATGCAAATGATCGTGATAGAGATGTTGTTGGAACACAAAGCCAAGAATTCCCTGCCACCCTGCAGCAGGAGAAAAATAAAGAGGCTGTAGTTGAGCCTCAGCAGGAGGAAAAACATGAAAAAAAGAAAAAAATAGAAGTGTAGTCAAGGGCTAGCAGTTGAGGGACCAGCAGTACCTCAGCTGCCATTTCCTCAAGCTTTGGATGGTCCTGTCCCTTTTGATAAAGGGAATGCCCAGATGGAGGAAATGATGGAGACCTTCAGGCAGGTGAAAATCAATTTGCCCCTGCTTGAGGCAATTAAACAGGTCCCAGCCTATGCAAAGTTCCTGAAAGACCTCTGCACCCAAAAGAGAAAAGCTAGAGGCCATGTGTCCAAAAAGGTCTTTGCAACTGATACAGTGAATTCTGTATTTAACATATCAATGCCTGAGAAGTTGCAAGATCTAGGGATACCCACTATTCCCTGCGTAATTGGAGACCATACAATTGGAAAAGCCCTTTTAGACCTTGGAGCCAGTGTTAACCTGTTGCCATACAGTGTATATCTGCAGCTAGGTTTGGGGGAGCTGAAAGCTACCCCCATTGTGCTAATGATGGCTGATAGGTCTGAGAGGAGACCTCTGGGAATGGTTGAGGATGTCTTAGTGGGGGTGGATAAGTTTTTCTACCCTGCTGACTTCTTAGTTTTGGACATGGGCTGCAGCAATAGCCCAAATCCCATACCTGTTATATTGGGCAGGCCTTTCTTGGCCACTGCCAATGCATGCATTCAATGTAGGTCTGGAGTAATGGAGGTAACTTTCGAACATATGAAAGTTGAGCTGAATGTGTACAACAGTGCAAAGTACCCTCAGATGGACAATGAGGAGAGCTTTGCAGTGGATGTACTAGAGGAAATTGTAGAAGAAGAATTGCCCACTCTGCTGGAGTGGGGCAACATTGTCAGGAATTTAGTTAAAATTTGGGACATGGTGGAGGAAGAGAGCCCAGATGTGATACCAAAAGATATGACCACATTGAAGTCTTCTGTGGGCTCACTGCAGCATTCCAGTTGGAAACCTACATTGCTGCATCTTCCTCCAGCCTCCAATGCACCAATTTTGCCATCCACCCTACAAGCCCCCGATCTGGAACTCAAGAAGCTTCCAGAAACATTAAAATATGCCTTCCTTGAGAAAGGTGATAAGCTTCCTGTGATTATCTCTTCCTCTCTTACCAATGAGCAGGAGGAGGAATTACTAACAGTTTTGAGGAAGCACAAGAAGGCAATTGGTTGGACCATTACCGATCTGGGAGGAATAGATGCATCAATCTGCATGCACAGGATTCATCTTGAGGAGGGAGTACTACCCTCCAGGGAAATGCAGAGGAGTTAAATCCTCACATACAGGAAGTGGTCCTCAAGGAGATCATCAAATTGCTAAATGCAGGGGTGATTTACCCCATCTTTGATTCTAACTGGGTGGCACCTATCCAAGTGGTGCCCAAGAAATATGGCATAACAGTGATTAAAACTGAAACTGGAGAGTTGAGACCAACCAGGGAGACCACTAGCTGGAGAGTGTGCATTGATTATAGGAAGCTCAACTCTAAGACCAGAAAGGACCACTTCCCTCTCCCCTTCATTGATGAAATTTTGGATAAGTTGGCTGGAAAAGCTTTTTACTGTTTTCTTGACAGATACTCAGGGTACAACCAAATCCCTGTGCATCCTCAAGACCAAGAGAAAACCACCTTTACCTATCCTTTTGGCACCTTTGCTTACAGAAGGATGCCTTTTGGGCTTTGTAATGCACCAGCCACTTTTCAGAGGTGTATGTATGTCATATTCTCTGATATGATTAACAAGTTTTTAGAGATTTTTATGGATGATTTTTCTATCTATGGGGACAGTTTTGGCCAGTGTCTACAACACCTCAGCCTAGTTTTGCAAAGATGTGAGGAGACCAATCTAGTCTTAAGCTGAGAAAAGAGCCACTTCATGGTAACACAAGGCATTGTGTTGGGCCATGTAGTCTCTAAAGAAGGGCTTGAGGTAGACAAGGCCAAAGTTGACCTCATTGCCAATTTACCCCCTCCAAAAATAGTTAAACAAATCAGATCTTTCCTTGGACATGCAGGATTTTACAGGAGGTTCATTAAGGACTTCAGCAAAATTGCTAAGCCATTGTGCCACTTGCTCTGCCAGGATGTGCCCTTTGACTTTTCTGTTGAATGTCTTAAGGCTTTTGAAACATTGAAAATATGCCTCACCTCTGCCCTTGTACTCCAAACACCAGACTATACCCTGCCTTTTGAGCTGATGTGTGATGCATCAGACTTGGCAATAGGTGCTGTTTTGGGCCAAAGAAAGGATAAGCTGCCTGTGGTCATTTCTTATGTCAGCAAACCACTTGCCGAAGCTCAACTGAACTATACCACAACTGAGAAATAGCTTCTGGCAGTGGTTTATGCTGTTGACAAATTTAGAGCCTATCTACTAGGATCTAAAACTATAATCTTCACTGACCATTCAGCATTGAAGTACCTTTTGTCCAAGAAAGATGTAAGCCTAGGATGATTAGATGGATACTCCTGCTGCAGGAGTTTGACATCGAAATCAAGGATAAAAAGGGTGTGGAGAATGTGGTGGCTGTCCACTGGTCCAGAATTTTCTTGGAGAAATGCCTTGATGGTCCTACAAATGATGCCTTCCCGGATGAGCAATTATTTGCCATCCAATCCTTGGTCCCTTGGTTTGCACACATTGTCAATTATCTAGTTATAGGAAAGATTCCTGCCCACTAGACCAAAATGGACAAAGACCTGCTTTTCTCAAAGGTCAAATATTTTTTCTGGGAGGAACCTTGCCTATATAAGTACTGTGCAGACCAAATCATCCGAAGATGTGTTCCCGAAAGTGATGTCCCCAGTATTCTGGCCATGTGCCATGAAAATGCCTGTGGAGGCCACTTTAGTGGCAGAAAAATAGCTGACCAGGTCCTGCAGTGTGGGTTTTATTGACCTTCTTTATTCAAAGATGCATATACACACTGCAAGGCATGTGTGAGATGTCAAAAATTAGGAGGGCTGTCCAAAAGAAATTCAATGCCTTTGCAGCCCATCCTCGTTGTAGAACTGTTTGATGTATGGGGTATAGACTTCATGGGCCCTTTTCCTCCTTCTGATGGTTATCAGTTCATCTTAGTGGCAATGGACTATGTTTCCAAATGGGTAGAAGCCATTGCCACAAGAACCAATGACAACCAGGTGGTCCTAAAAATTTTAAGGCAACACATTTTCTCCAGATTTGGAACCCCTAGAGCTATTATCAGTGATGGGGGTAGCCATTTCTGCAACAGAAATTTCGAGAGCTTGCTCAAGAAATATTCTGTGACCCATAGGATTGCTACTCCCTACCACCCACAGACAAGTGGGCAATTTGAAAATTTCAATAGGGAGATCAAACACATCCTTGAGAAAACAGTAAGGACTGACAGGAGAGATTGGGCCGATAAACTGAATGATGAATTGTGGGCTTATAGGACTGCCTATAAGACTCCCATTGGAATGTCCCCATTCAGACTGGTCTATGGCAAGGCTTGCCATCTCCCAGTAGAGTTAGAACACAAGGCCTATTGGGCCATTAAGAATTTAAATATGAACCTAACTTCTGCTGGTCATCACAGGTCATTGCAGCTCTCTGAATTGGATGAGCTGAGGATGGATGCTTACACCAATGCCAGAATCTACAAGGAACGGTCCAAAGCTTTCTTTAACAAGGGCTTGCTGAGAAAAAGCCTCATACCTGGTGGTAAGGTTTAATTATTCAACTCCAAACTAAAATTCTTTCCTGGCAAATTAAAATCCAGATGGGAAGGTCCCTATGTTGTCTTAAATGTTTCCCTATCTGGTGCTATGGAAGTCAAGGATCCCAAATCTGGGAGGACCTTCAAAGTGAATGGTCAGAGGCTTAAGCATTGTATCGAAAAACCTGCTGACCCTATGAACACTATTCATTTTCATGGGACTCCTACATCTACCTGACCCACAGTTGTGTCCATGTTGTACTATACTACTTTTGTTTCTTCAATAATTTTTAGGAAATTGTAGTGTTTATGTGGAGTCTGAATATGTTGAGCTTGATAGAGTTTATGTGGGATTAGTATGATTTCTTCTTCTTCTTCTGTGAATTACTGATTTTCGAATTGTATGCATATTGTTTGAATATTTTTGATAAGTATGCTGCACTACCTGTATTGCCCCTATTTGGTACTAAGCCCTCGCGCATTTCAAATTGAGATTTGGGAAGCTCTCGCGCAATTCACATAGAACATTTATTTCGCTGTCGTGAGCTTCAACAAATGCTACAGAGTCTCTTGCGCACTTCAAGCTCCAACATCCATCATCACGAGATTCAGTTATCTCGTGATCCCCTTGCCTAGCTACTCGAGTCAAATGCATTTGTCATTTCCCACGCTGATTGCTGGGACTTGGCGTTTCCCAACTCACTCTCAATTAATTACGGTGACTTGGATGTTACTCCACCGTTTCATCTTCCACCATCCTCATCTTTAAATACACAGGGAGCCCCTTTCATATTCATCTCATCCTTTCTCCTCTCACCCTAGCGATCCTTCCCTAGTCCTAACAATGGTAGATGACAAGCCTAATGCGCTGCCTAACAAGTTTTACCTGATGTGGTTGGAACCGCCCCCACCTAAAGAGTCGAACCCCCTACAACCCCTCTGGGATGAATACGAGGAGGTTCAGCAGATCCTGGCTAAGGAGGAGGAAAAGCTCCAGCCACAGAAGAAAAAGCAAAAGATAGAACCATCCCTTGCCCCCTCCACTCAACCCCTTCCACCACCTTCTCAGCCCCCCCATCCTTGATCCCTCTCTCCTCCCTTCTTTCTTTTTATAATTTTCTTTTTAGCCTTAATGAAATTTTCTTGTTCTGATTATTCTGTCCTGTTCTCTGTTCTTGGTTGCTTTCTTTCTTGTTGTTTCCTTTTATTATGCCCTTAATAAATCTGCTGCATATACACATTTGAATCAGTGAGGACACTGCTCCTCATAGGTTTGGGGGTGTGGCAGGCAGACCCTGCCAATGGAATAATTAATCTAAGTGCAGCAGAGTCATGTGAGTAATATGGGAATGGATCTATGTTAACTTAAGAATCATGACAAATAAGAAATTTAAAATTTCTGCAAACTTTAGACATTATAAACTTTTAATATTTCACATTTCCATGACGAGATCACCAAGGAAACTCACTTGTATCAGCACTTAGTGAATCATTAGAGAGAGAAAAACATGAGGACATACTTAAAAGTTCAAAGGAAGACCATAAACAGTGAGAATTGGGTTTCCATCCTTTAAGGAGTGACTAAGGTAATTTCTTCTAATTCTAAGGACTGGCTGAGTCACTGTGCTCACTAGAAGTTAGGCAACTCCAAGTTGAAATAATTAACAACACTCATGAGACTTAGGAAAGGATCAAGGCCTTCTCTTGGACAGTTTGAGCCTAAAAAGACCAACCCTAAAGCAACTGCCCTTGTCCATACCCCCTTTGAGCTTTAAATCCTAAATTTCTTCAAAATACACCTGAGTACTTGTACCTGAACCTATGAACCTGATTCAGTCTACCCTCACTCTGAGAATTCAGAAGGTAAAGGAGAAAGAGTTGAAGATGGACTAGCTATGGTCAACATTAGGTGAATGGAGAAGAAGTATCTCAAAATTCTAGCAGTATGGTAACTGAGAACATGGTGGCATTTTAGAAAATCAAAAACAAAAATAAAAAGAAGAAAAATACATAAAAAAGAAACAAAAGTAATAATGAAGAGGAGTATGAGAGGAGTCAAGAGGAACTTTCTTTTGGAAAATCAAAGTCAAGAAGAGAAACTGATCACTTCAAATCTGAAAATCTCAAAGAAGAAGAAAGGAGCTAAAATCAAGAAGGTGAAGTCATGAATCACCTCTTTCACCTACTGATTTCTCAATTTTGAACCCCTTTTCAACCTTCCATTCTTTTTAACCCCACTCCATAAGCCACATTACAGCCCAGTTAAAAGCCATTGTGATCCAAAGTTGAGTGAGCTGTCATGTGGAGATAAAGAGTTACCCAATCTATGGTGAGGATCTGTCAATGATGTCAGCACTTAAGAACTCTGCCTATGCTCATGCTTACAAACCCATTTGGGGGGATGTAACTGCTCTTGAGCCTGAGAGAAAATGAACCCCTCAACAAGACCCATATGAGAGTATGCCCTGGAAGGTTTTATGGTCTGATCTTGAATGCATTATGTATGACCTATTGCTGTTGCTTCTAAGTGTGCTTGATTTATTTGTGTTTTGAAAACAGGTTTGCAACTGCTAAGTTATAATGAATCTAGAATATTAAAAAGAGTAAAGAAATATCAGCACAGATAGAAGTGAATTAGCCTGCAAGATCAGGGCCAATTGTAGCAAGTTTTAAATGTAAGTGAGTAAAAGATCGTCCACAGGGAATTGATTTAAAATTTAAGATAAACCTCCAGATCTGAGCTACCAGATCTGACCTCTGATCCTATCTACAAAGCACATAAGATGGGAGGTTGAATTTGTCACATTAACTAAATGATAAAAGTAAAAATTAAACTAAGTGATCCAGATCTGAGTTGGGGAAACGTTTGAAGTAAACTTATAAAAAATGGAGAAGTAATATCTAACTCTGATTTGGTCTTTGAAATCTAATGAGAATAACTGCAGCTCAACAGAGGTGATCCAATCTTCATCTGGCTACAAGCACAGATGTAAGAGAGATAAATCTAATTCAAGGATTAGGCTTACACTTATGGCTATGGTCTGTCCACTTTAATGGCCACAAACCATCCAATAGTCTTTAATCCAAATCCTTAATTCAGAACAAGAAACATCACTACAAATGTCAGAAGAGACTAGGTTACAAACACTAATTCTCAGGATTAATGAATCAAGGGAAATTGCATGCAAAACAATGAATCTAAAGGAGTCTAATGTACTGAGGAGATCAGAGGGAACCCTTGACATGAGTCCAATGGAGAATGCATAGTTTACAACAACCTTTTAAAATTCATCTTTACAATTTACAGAGCACGGCTTAATCCTTCCTGATTTGCGCCTTGATGCAAACTCTCCTTGAGTTACAACAGATCTCACAAATTCTCAAATGCAAGTACAAAGTAGGCTATTATAAGGATTGCGCATGTTGTCTGGCCGGGAAATGGGGATTAGAAATGAAACTCAAAACTGGATGCCCAAATTGGGCAAATGGTTCGCTCATTTATAGTTTTCCCAGTCCAAATTTCAGATGTGTATCAACCAATCGAGGTTCTCGATCAGATTGACCAATGGTAGTTTAGCACGGATCCAGATCTGTCCGCCAATCAATTCCTCGATCCGTTCACCAATCAGTGAAAAGGCATCAATTTCATATGCATTTTGAAAGTTTGTTAGAGTTTCTAGAAGTTCCCGCCAAGTTATTCCTCTCAGTGCTCACGTGGGTGGAATATTCCTTTGCTTTATGCTTAGAACCCTCCGGAATGTCCCTAGGTTTTAAAATGCGGCAAATGATTATTAAATTGCCCTTATTAAAGCTGCGAATCTCCAGAATACCTTTTCGCAGAGTTTAGGGGCCTTTTCGCAAAGTGCTGTGACTTCTGAAGCTCTTTTCGCAATGTTCAATCTCTCTTCGAATTGTGTTTTCTCCTTTTCGCAAAGTTCAATCTTCTCTTCAATGTGTGTTTTCTCCTTTTCGCAAAGTTCAATCTTCTCTTCGAGGAGTTCAGATGCTCTTCGAAAGCTATGCCTGAAGTTTTAGTCCTTTTCGCAGAGTTCAAGGTTCTTTACGAAAAGTGCAGGTTCTTTGCGAAAAGAACTCTGTAGTGCATTTCTCTGTTTGAATTGTTCCAAACCTCTTTCCAGCTTGAAACCAGGCCTTTGTCCTCTTTATTTTAGGCATTTTGACAGACAGTGAGGTTGTCCTTTCTCCTTCTTCCTCCAGATCAAGATGGGTCATCATCTTTTTGGCACTTTTAAGCTACTTTCAAGGTTAAGCTCGCTTTATTGTTAGTCAGTAAAACAAACACTTAAAACACTTATTTAGTTCTCTCAAGGGTCTATCAAGGCCTGTGATTAAGGGGTAAAAATGGTATTTTCAGCCTCAACACACTTAAACCTAAGCTTTGCTAGTCCTCGAGCAAAGACAAAATTTAAAAATAGATGAAAAGCCATTTTAGGGGAGCACAGCTTGCATTTAGCATATGCAATAAGTTTTTAAACCCCTAGGTGATCCCTTGTGTGGAGGAGCAGTTCTGAGGGTTTTCGGTGAAGGTACCCTAAACTTCTCCAATAAATCGATTAAGATCAATGCGATTACATTAAAGCAAACTTTCATCCAATCAGATTATTCACACCATGTAAGAAGATTTTAAGAAAACATCAGTTCAAAACTAAAATTCTCTGTAATTCCTTTACCATTCACTCAGTTGGTGTCAAAAGTTTTTACAAGAAAATTAATGAAAAGCTTGCCTTCTATTTGAAATTCAGTTTTGATGTTACCCCAAATAATTTGATTTCAAACTCAACTCTCACCAGGGTTTTCACTCACCATGCAAATATGAGGGTTGCACTATTTCACACAGCTCAAGAGCAATTACAGTCCTCAAATAGGATTGTAAGCAGGAGCATAGGCATTGCTTTTCAGTTCTGAATTTACTACTTTTTTTCACCATAGATTACACAAATCCTTATCTCCATGTGACAACTCAATCCATCATTGATCAGTAAGGACTTTAACTTGGGTTGTAATGTGGCTTATGGGTGAAATTTATCAAGAATAAAGGGGTGGAATGGAGTTCAAAATTGAGAAGTCAGTCAAGGTAAGGAGGTGATAGACACACCTTCTTCAATTCAGCACAATTTCATCTTCTTCTTTGAATTTTTAGAGCCAAAGTGGCCATCTTTTTCTCTTTCTTTTTCAAACTTCCAATGAAATGCCTTCTCCTTTTCTTTTTTTTTTTTTTTTTTTTTTCAAAGCAACATTGACTGGAATGCCACATTTCTTCTGCTGATACAGCATTGCCTTCAATTATATATATATATATATATATATTTTTACCAAACTGTTACCCAACTCACCTTTCTTCAGCTTTCTTTCCTTTACCTTCTGAATTCTCAGAGTGAGGGTTAGGCTAAATGAGGTTGATGAGGTTTCAAAGAAATCTTGGATTTATAAAGCTCAATTGGTGTGTATCAAGGGCAGTTTCAAAAGGTTGGACTTTTTGAAGTTCAAACTGTCCAAAAGGAGGCCTTACATCATGTCTTTAATATCATGATTGCTGTCAAGATATTTTAACTTGGATATGTTTAACTTCTAGTGATAACAAGCAGGTTCAAACAGTCCCTAGAGCAGAAAAAATTTCCAATTTATACCTCCAAAGAATATATTTCAGGTCCAAATCTCACTGGGTGTGGTTTTCTATCAAATTCCTGAGGTATATCATAACTGCTTTCTCTCTTTTTAGGTTTACTAAAGCATCAATTTTTTTTTTGGAAATTTCCTGACATTCACTTCATGAAAGTATTAGAATTACACTAGAAATTAATTTTAAAAAGTTTTAACTTCCTCATTTTTCAAAAAAACAGGTGTGAGATTACTTCATTTTCAAAAATTCTGCTGATCATAAGCTGCACCAAGCATTAACTTATTTTATTGGCATCTCTGCCACACCCCCAATCCTAAGATGAACATTGTCCTCAATGTTCTAGACAATGAGAGACTAGGGGCAGCAGGGTAAAAGAAGAAAGAGTAACTAAGAACAGAAAAAATCTAAACTATATGCAGCAGAAAATAAAAATGTAAAACTGAATATATGAGCAAGGAAATGGAAAACATGATATACAAATGCAAGAAAAATCAACAAAACAACGCTAAAACTGCTAAAAAAAATAAAATCTAAAAAATAGAAGGATTGCTATGCAAATGGAGGGAAACTAATGCTAATAACAGAGAAATAGTAAAAACAAGGTAAGGGACTGAATACAAAGCTAAAAAAAATAGAAAAGTGTTGATACAAAAACAGAATTTGTGAATGCAAAATAGGAAAACAAAGTTAGAAACTAACTATACTCACAGAAAAATGACGAAAATCAGTAAAACTAGGACACATTAACCTAAGAAAGAAAAAAAATAAATAAAATAAATAAAATCAGCGATCTAAAAACAGAATTTGAAACTAAAATTCCTAAAACAGAAACTCTAATGCCAAATGATACATCCTAAGCCCAAAGAAAAACCCCAAAAACCTGAGATACTTATGAATCTAAGTGATTATAAAAATGATTAGCAGGAATAATATATAGTGAAAAGCAAGATTCATAAGACTGACCCCTTTGTTGATGATGTGTATGAATAAAAAAAAAAATAATGAAGCATGGGAGAACATATTAAAAACAAGGTTCACACACAACTGAGACCCATTTATGATGAAGAAATCTCGAAGGAAAATAAAATCAGTGGGTCCATTGAATATTCAAAACAGCCTATGATTCACTACTCATTATCCTACATGATTCCTAAAAAAGAAAAAAATGATCTCAGCAGGTCCAGATGGGAAAAGTGGATGCAAATGGAGAAAAACAGCCCATCCGGAAGATATCTATATATATATATATATATATTTTTTCTTTTTATAATTTTCTATTTTTTTTTTACTTGTTTTGGATCAGCCCGGGCTCAACCAGAGCCCTTATTTACTACTGCTGAAAATAATGAGAAACAACTAAGAGATTTTTTATTTGTGTTTTCATTTTCTTTTATTTTGTATTTGGTTTTGTTAAAAAAAAAAAAAAAAAAAAAAAAAATCAGCATGCCTAAAAGACAGCAGAAATTATAATCAAAATAAACATTAAACACAGCAGAACTGCTGGTTCTCAAGAATTTAAAAATAGAAAATGAATGCAAAGGGGAAGGGGATGCAAACTCAAGCAGATCTGCTCCAGCTTTAGTCCAGATGCTCCTTGTTGGAATATTTGCTCGGATCTGCAAAAATCCAAAAAACTGCGTGATACCTTATTCAAGTATATTGATAAAATAAAAGAAAAAAACTCAAAGCACGCCCAAATTTGACAAAAAGACAAAAGAGTGGCAGCAGCATTTATTCAAATAACTAGAAGGCAAAGAATAAAAACTCAGAAAAATAGAAAAATTCTGCTGCAGTAAAGCAGGTTTTCTATACAAAACTGTAGTAGACATTTAATCAAGCACTTGGAATGCAAAGTGCAGGTTTAAAGCAAAAATTAAAATGAAAATGAAATCTACAAAATTGAAAAACTTAGGTCTACCAATTTTTAAAATCTATTCCCCGGCAACGGCGCCAAAAACTTGTTGTTGCTTCTAAGTGTGCTTGATTTATTTGTGTTTTGAAAACAGGTTTGCAACTGCTAAGTTATAATGAATCTAGAATACTAAAAAGAGTAAAGAAATATCAGCACAGATAGAAGTGAATTAGCCTGCAAGATCAGGGCCAATTGTAGCAAGTTTTAAATGTAAGTGAGTAAAAGATCGTCCACAGGGAATTGATTTAAAATTTAAGATAAACCTCCAGATCTGAGCTACCAGAACTGACCTCTGATCCTATCTACAAAGCACATAAGATGGGAGGTTGAATTTGTCACATTAACTAAATGATAAAAGTAAAAATTAAACTAAGTGATCTGATGTCGCTCCAAGTGTGCCATAATTGTGTGCATTATGAATCAAAAATTAAAGAATTAAAGAATGCTAGGTTATATGGATGTTAACTTATGAAAGGGATATCAGCACATTAGCTAACAACGCCCGCAAGATCGTGGGCCAATTGTAGCAAGTTTTAAAAGTAAGTATTTCAAGATCGTCCACAGAATTTTGTCTAAAAGAGATAAACCTCCGGATCTGTGCTACCGATCTATCTAAAAAAAGAATAGATAAAAGAGAGTGTTGGATTGTGTCACATTTAACTATAAGCAAATAAAGAAAAGAACTAACTACATGATCCGGATCCGAGTTGGGAGATGTTTAAAATAAGACAAATGCGAAATAATAGCTTCATGTACTTTAGCCTCGAATTTTAATGGAGAATCAGTAGTTCAGCAGCGATTCAATCTTCATCGGCTACCAAAGACCGGATGTAAGAGAAATAAATCGAATTAAGGAATAGGTTTAGACTTATGGCTATGATCATCCACTTAAATGGTCACATCATCCAATAGTTGTGGCCTATTCTTTAGTTCGTAACATGAACATCATCAGAATGCCGCTAGAATTAGGTTACCAACGCTAATTCGCATAGGTGATGAATTAAGGGAAGTTGCATGCGGATGAGTGAATCTAAAGAAGTCTAATGCACTAAGGTGAACATTCGTAACCCTCGACATGACTCCAATGGAGAAGACACAAATTACAGAACCTTTTAAAATCCAAAATTACAATTCTGAGCACGGCTTCTTAGAGAGCCCTCGGACTTACAATCTTGAATCCGAACTTGGAAGTACAAATCACTCACAATGGCTCTCAAAGGTAAACTACAAGAAGGGATTACATGGGGTTCGGATAAGCTATCGGCCGGAATGAGAAGCAGAGATGAAAACTCTAAAATCTGGATGCCCAATTTGGGCAAATGGCTTCTCTATTTATACTTTTCCTCCATCCTGCGTATGGATTGACCAATCAGAATGCTTTAGATCTGGATTGCCCAATGAGGGTTGAGCACGGGATCCGGATCTGTTTTGGCCAATGGAAATGCTCGATGCGTTGCCAATCGTGCGAAGCATCAATTCATTATGGGTTTGAAATTACATTTGAGTCGGAAGTTGGTAATTTAACTTTGGGCGCTCACATGGGTTGGAATATGCCTTGGATCTTGATTGGAACCTTCCTAATGTTCCTGGTCTTTTGATTGCATTGCGTGTAAAGTTTCTTGAAATACCCTTGAACGAAATGCACTCGAATACCTTTTCGCAGAGTTCAGGGCCTTTTCAGAAGTTCAATGACTTCAAGCTGTCGCAAAGTTCAATCTTCTTTTCGAGGAGTTCGATGCTCTTCAAAGCTACACTGAGTTTTAGTCCTTTTCGAGAGTTTAGGGGCCTTTTGCAAAGTTCAATGACTTCAGCTGCTCGCAGTTCAATCTTCTTTTCGAGAGTGTTTTCTTTTTGCAAAGTTCAAGGTTCTTACAAAAGTGCAAGTTCTTTAAAAGAACTCAGAGTGCATTTCTCAATGTTCCTGCTTCTCTTACTTCTATTTAGACCTTTCCACGGTGATGAGGTTGTTTCTTCACTTCCTTCCTTTGGACTAACATGAATTGTCATCTTTTGGCACTTTTGAGTGCTTTTATGGTTAAGCGTGTCTTTATTGTTAGGCATGTTAAAATACTTATTTAGTTCTCTCAAGGGTCTATCAAGGTCCAGATTAAGGGATGAAAATGATATTTTCAGTTCTCAACACACCCCAAACCTAAGCTTTGCTAGTCCACGAGCAAAGACAAAATTTAAAAATAGAATGAAAAGCCATTTTGTAGGGAGCACAGTTGCATTTAGCATATGCAACAAGCCTTTTAAACCCCTAGGTGATCCCTAGTGGAGGAGTGAAGTCTCTGAGGGTTTTCAATGAAGGTACCCACAAACTTCTCCAATAAATCGATTAAGATCAATGCGATTACATTAAAGCAAACTTTTATCCAATCAGTTATTCACATCCATCGATCGAGTTGTAAGAAGTTTTTAAGAAAACATCAGTTCAAAACTAAAATTCTCGTAATTCCTTTACCATTCACTCGATTGGTGTCAAAAGTTTTTACAAGAAAATTAATGAAAAGCTTGCCTTCTATTTGAGAATTCAGTTTTGATGTTACCCTAAATAATTTGATTTCAAACTCAACTCTCACGGGGTTTTCACTCACCATGTAAATATGAGGGTTGCACTATTTCACTGACTCAAGAGCAATTACAGTCCTCAAATAGGATTGTAAGGTGAGCATAGGCATTGCTTTTCGTTGAATTTACTACTTTTTTCACCATAGATTACACAAATCCTTATCTCCATGTGATAGCTCAATCCATCATTGATCAAGAAGGACTTTAACTTGGGTTGTAATGTGGCTTATGGGTGAAATTTATCAAGAATAAAGGTGGAATGGAGTTCAAAATTGAGAAGTCGATCAAGGTAAGGAGGTGATAGACACACCTTCTTCAATTGACAATTTCATCTTCTTCTTTGAATTTTCGAGCCAAAGTGGCCATCTTTTCTCTTTCTTTTCAAACTTCCAATGAAATGCCTTCCTTTTTTTTTTTTTTTTTTTCAAATCAACATTGACCGAATGCCACATTTCTTCTTGATACATCATTGCCTTCAATTATTTTCTTTTTCTTTACCAAACTGCTACCCAACTCACCTTTCTTGACTTTCTTTCCTTTTACCTTCAATTCTCGGAGTGAGGTTAGGCTACATGAGGTTGGTGAGGTTTCAAAGAAATCTTGGATTTATAAAGCTCAATTGGTGTGTATCAAGGCGATTTCAAAAGGTTGGGCTTTTGAAGTTCAAACCGTCAAAGGAGGCCTTACATCATGTCTTTAATATCATGATTCTTTGTCAAGATATTTTAACTTGGATATGTGTAACTTCTAGTGAAAACAAGCAGGTTCAAACAGTCCCTAGAGCAGAAAAAACTGCCAATTTATACCTCCAAAGAATACATTTCAGGTCCAAATCTCACTGGGTGTGGTTTTCTATCAAATTCCTGAGGTATATCATCACTATTTTCTCTCATTTTAGGTTTACTAAAACATCAATTTTTTTTTTTTTTAGAAATTTTCTGACCTTCACTTCATGAAAGTATTAGAATTACACTAGAAATTAATTTTAAAAAGTTTTAACTTCCTCATTTTTCAAAACAACAAGTGTGAAATTACTTCATTTTCAAAAATTCTGCTGGTCATATGCTGCATCAAGCATTAACTTATTTCATTGGCATACCTGCCATACCCCCAAACCTAAGATGAACATTGTCCTCAATGTTCTAGACAATGAGAGACTAGGGGGAGCAGGGTAAAAGAAGAAAGAAAAACTAAGAACAGAAACAATCTAAACTATATGCAGCAGAAAATAAAAATGTAGAACTGAAGATATGAGCAAGGAAATGGAAAACATGATATACAAATGCAAGAAAAATCAACAAACCAACGCTAGAACTGCTAAATAAAATCTAAAAAATAGAAGGATTACTATGCAAATGGAAGGAAACTAATGCTAATAACAGAGAAACAGTAAAAACAAGGTAAGGGACTGAATATAAAGTTAAAAAAAATAGAAAAGTGTTGATACAAAAACAGAATTTGTGAATGCAAAATAGGGAAACAAAGTTAGAAACTAACTGTACTCACAGAAAAATGACAAAAATTAGTAAGAAAGAAAAAATCATGATCTAAAAGCGAATTTGAAACTAAAATTCCTAAAACGAAAATCTAATGCCAAAAGTGTCTTTCGAAGGTAAAAATCTTGAGAAAGTGTAGTTCATAAGAACCGAGATTGATGTCTATTAAAATGGATTTGGCTCGGAAGATCTTTTATGCAGGACTTCTCCCCAGATTTTCTATTCGAAAGGAAATTTTAACTATTCAAGCGAACATGGTTCTTTTAGTAGTTCATTACTGACTCGAGAATCAATTCAATAGAACTTTGGACTTTTGAAAAGTACTTTTTACTTTGCGATTTGAACTTTGAAGTGTATTTACACTATGCGTACAAGAAAAATAAATGAAGCTTGAAAATCGGAAAACAATGTTGTACAAACATATTATATACTTTTCTACCATAAGATCTTTGGAGATTCATGATGATAGGTGGGCAGCAAGGGCTCTGGGTGTTTTCAATGCATGGTTTGAGCCTCGACCATTTACCTTGAGTATTCTTCCATCCTTGGGATCTGAAATATCCACAGCTCTGAGGGGAGACCTTGATGACAGGTATGGCCCTTCCCATCCGGATCTCAATTTGCAGAAAGAATTTAAGTTTAGAGTTGAATAACCATACCTTGGACCCGGTATGAACTCTTTTCTCATGAGGCTCCTATCATGGAATGATTTAACCTTTTCTTTGTACAATCTGGAGCTAGTGTAGGCATCCATCCTCGTTCTTCCAGTTCGGTGAGTTGAAGCTTCCTGTGGTTACCGGCAGATTAGATCCATATTAAAAGTTTTGATTGCCCACAAGGCCTTATATTCTAATTCTCTTTGGTAGATGGCATGCCTTGCCATAAACCGATCTGAAAGAGACATCCCTATAGGAGTCTTGTAGGCGAAGCGTATGCCCACAAAGCATCATTAAGCTTAAAGGACCAGCCCTTTTGTCCTTCTTCACGTTTTTTCCAAAATGTGTTTGATCTCTCTATTTGAAATCTCCACATCCTTTGGTTTGTGGATGATAGGGAGTGGCTACCTGTGAGTGTGAGTACTTTTTAATAGAGAGTCAAGCACATTTAAAAGTGGCTTCCCCATCACTAATGATGGCTCTGGGAATCCAAATCTGGAAAAATGTGGTCTTTGAGGAATCTTAAAACCACTTTGTGATCATTGGATTTGGTAGCTATGGCCTCAATCCACTTGGAGACATAATCCTGACTACCAAGATGAAATTGTTTCCATTAGAAGGGGAAAGGGGCCCATAAAATCTATGCCCCAAACATCAAACAACTCAACTACCGAGGATTGGTGCGAGGCATTGAGTTTCTTTTGAAATCTTGCTTGATTTTGGCGATTACGGCAAGATTTCTGATCTTTGTAAGGCATCTTTAAAGATTGTGGGCCAATAGAAACCACCTGCAGAATTTTTTACATGTTTATTGCCCTTTGAAATGGCCTCCACGACTGACATTCATGACACATTGACAATATGCGAGAATTCATGGTCGGGACACACTTTACGATCACTTAGTACGCACAATTCTTGAATAGATAAGGATCTTCCCAAATGAAATGTTTAACTTGTGAGAAGAAAAGATCTTTATCCATTTATTCCAATGTTGAGGAATCATCCAATAGCCAAGAAGTTGACTATGTTTGCAAACCAAGGGTGTGGGTATTGATGGCAAAAGTTGCTCATCGAAATGATTCATTAATGGGTAAGCTATCATCCTCGATGTGAGAATTCGGATAAGTGATCGACCACATTCTCCACTCCTTTCTTATCCTTAATCGTAGATCAAACTCACTGTAATAGGAGGATCCACACGATTAAGGCTTGGTATCCTTCTTAGAGGAAGGTACTTTAGGGCGAGTGGTCGATAAACACCACAATTTGTGAACCTAAAACATAAGGCTGAATTTTCCAATGCAAACACAATGGCGGCTCTTTCTCGATTGTTGTGTAGTTGGTGGGCATCATCATGGATGATCTGGGCATAAGCTATGACATGGGGAAGCTTATCCTTTCTCTGCCTAGGACAGCTCCTAGGGCATAGTCGATGCATCACACATCACTCAAAGGGCACCTGAATAGTCGGGGGCGCAAGATGGGAGCTGAAATCAGACATTTCTTAAGGACCTCAAAGGCTGTCATGCATTCATTAGTAAACACAAAAGGAACATCTTGACACGATGAAATGACAGAGTGGCTTGGAAATTTTATGAAATCTTTGATGAACCTCCTATAAAATCTGCATGCCCTAAGAAACTTGATTTGCTTGATTACGGGAGGAGGCAAATGTGCAATTAGATCAATTTTGCTTGGTCCACCTCTATGCCTTTATGGGAGACCACATGTCCTAGGACAATGCCTTGGTGACCATAAAATGACTCTTTTCCCAGCTTAGAACCAAATTGGTTTCTTCACATCTTTGCAACACCAACTTGAGGTGGTGTAAGCATTAGGAAAAATCTCCATAAATTGAAAAGTCATCCATGAAGATCTCCATGAATTGATCAATCATGTCAAAAGATGGCATACATGCATCTTTGAAAAGTGGGCATTGCAAAGACCAAAGGGCATCCTCCTATAGGCAAAAGTGCCAAAGGCGGTGAAGGTGGTCTTTTCTTGGTCCTGTGGGTACACAGGATCCGTTGTAACAGTACCCATCAAGGAAGCGATGAAGCTTTGCTGCAAGCTTATCAAGGATTTGGTCAATGAAGGGGGGAAATGGTCTTTCCTTGTCATGGTATTTAATTTTCTGTAGTCTATGCGCACCCTCCATCCAGTTGTTTGTCCGGTGGACATAAGTTTACGATTAATTTGCTAACAGTGATGCAGATTTCTTAGGCACCACTGTGTGGGTGCTACCAAGAATCTGAAATGGGGTAAATGACCCCAAAGATCTAGCGACTTGACAACTTCCTTCATTGCCACTTCTTGCATGTGAGGATTCAACCTTCTTTGCATTTCTCTAGAAGGCTTGGCATCCTCTTCGGTGGATCTTATGCATGCATACAATGGGTTTATTCCTCCTAAATCAGCAATGGTCCGATAATTGCTTTCTTGTCTTGTTTAGAACTACCAGCTCCTCTTCTTGCTCCTTTGTAAGGGGGGAAGAAATAATCACAGCTAGTGTTTGATGATCTCCCACTGCCACATATTTCAGATTTGTGGGGGGAGCTTGAGTTCCAATTGTGAGAAAAGAGGGGCAAAGGTACCTTGGTAACTTGTGGAAGAGGAGAGGAGAAGGTCTCAAGAGAGAGAACTTGATGATCAAGTTGGTGAGTGCCTTGCACAAAGACTCCCTTGAATTTGATCTCCTTTTCCTTCTTTCTCGGTGGATCCCCAATCATTTTAAATTCGTGGTGGAGTCTTTACCGTGCAGAAATGTGTGTAAACACTCCTCCACCAGCTCATCAATGATGCCAACATGGAAACATACCTCAGTAGAGAATTGAGGTTGAGTAATAGCATTATACACATTCAATTCAACTTTCATATTTCCATAAGACACCTCCATGATGCAGGACACTGCATTGAATGCATGCATTAGGTAGCAGGGAATGGTCTTCCCGAATGAGGGATGGCGTGGTACTTTTGGTTGGTTCCATGTCCAACACCAAAAAGTCATGAGGTAGAAAAACTTGTCTACTCCTACCAAAACATCTTCAATCAACCCCATAGGTTTCCTTTCGGATCTGTCATTATTTGTAACACCACTTGAGTGGGTTTCAATTCTCCCAAACCTAGCTTCTCATAGGCGAATAGGAAGCGGTTGACACTAGCACCAGATCTAGCAAGGCTTTCTCAATGGTGTGCTCCCCAATGATGCAGGGATTGTGGGGATTCGAGGTCTTGCATCTTAGGTGGTGTTGCAATTGATAGCACTTGGTTGATTTTCTCCTGACAAAGGCCTTCTTGGATAAATGTATCCTAGATTGCCTTTTGTGGGTGCACACCTCTTTGAGAAATTTTGCATAGCGAGGACTTGTTTGATTGCATCAAGCGAGGTAGATTAATTTTAACTTGCTTGAATGTCTCCATCATTTCCTCAATTTTGTGTTTTCTTTGTCAAAAGGAGAAACTGACTTCATTGCATGGGAAATGGGAGGTGAGGAACAAATTCTCCTCCTCATCTTTTCAACAATTTTGTTATTTTCTATTTTTCATTTTTTGAATTTTCGATGTAAATCAACATTATATTGCTATCCAATTGTTGTTCCTGCACTTGTTCTTCATCTTTTCCTCTTCACTACCCAACGTGTTGTTTATTATTCTTCCACTTCTCAAAGTAGTCACAGCTTTGATTTCCTCATGGCCATTTGAGGATTCTCCAACCATGAATCCCCTTAGGATTGTTCACAAAGTTGGTGGTAGTTTACCCTCTTCTCTCTTAGCCAATGAATTTGAGAGTTGGCCCGAGTTTCTTCAATTTTTTAATGCTACATTGTGAAGGTTCTGATGCGAGACAAAGTTCAAGATTTTGAAGTGAACTCAAGACCTACTCTTCAAAGGTCGGGGATCTAGGAGGCGAGTGGGCTGGTGCATCACTTTGCATGGCTTGTTGTTGGTTAGGTCGCTAAAAATTTGATTTATTATAAAATTACTGCGATATGGTGAAGGTGTTTGAAAGGTAATTGATTTTTAGGCTTCCTTCTTTGTTGATGAGATCTCCATGGGTAGTCATTCGATTGCATCTGTCCATAAGATTGAGCTGCATGAGCTTGTTCCATCATGAGTTTAAAATTGTGATGCGAAGGACATTGATCAATGGAATGAGTGGGGGACCGCATATCGGACATGCCTCCTCTACTCTTGACCCATTTGGAGCTTTAAATGAGTCCATCGATCTATCAAATTTTGTGGTCAAATTATCCACTTTCCTTTCCAGCTCATTGACTTCATAAACTTTCCTCTTGTGAATTGGGGATTATTCATCCTAGCTGGATTCTCGGTGTCCCTTGGCGGAGATTCTGCTTTGGGTTGAATTTTCTCCAATCACCTCAAAGTCCCAAACCTCTTCAACTGCTTTTTCGCAAGTAGGTACCTCCACAAGAGGCATCCACCATGTTCTTGCCCTTCCGATCGGTTCCTTGATAGAAGCTTTGAACCATCCATTTAGGAATTTGATGGTGAGGGCATTGCCTTAATGATTCTTTAAACCTTTCCCATGCTTCATGGAAAGTTTTGATTGAGTTTTGGGAGAAAGAGATGATGCTTTGTCTCGATTGGTGGTTTTAGTCATTGGGAAATATTTTGACAAAATTGACATTGCAAATCATTCCATGATGTGATCTTTGTTTGGTGCTAACATAGATAACCATGCTCTAGCTTTGTCCTTTAATGAAAAGGAAAGAGCCTAAGCTTGGTTGCCTCTGGACCATCCGGCTATGTTAAATATTGTGCATAAAGCCGAAATTCATCAATGTGTTTGTAAGGGTCTTCCTTACTCAATCCATGGAATGAAGGCAACATTTGGATGGTGGAGGACTTAATTTCATAATTTCCCTCCATGGGAAATTGAATGCAAAATGGGGAATTATAAGCACCGGGGCAAAGTAGTCTCTTAACAATCTGTTCTTCACCCATTTCAGATGTCCGTGATGTATGTCGATTTCTTAGGAGTCTTTCAACCGAATTTAACGGAGAATCTCGGATTGAGGGTTCTCTGCCAAACATACAACTCTTCAGAGAGTTTGGTAAGAACTTTCCTTTCCTTTTACATAATGTTGCATAAAATAACAACAAAATTAATAAATGACTGATAAATAAATGAAAATAAACATAGGTCTATCTATTTTAGAACAAACTTCCCCAGCAACGGCGCCAAAAACTTGTTGTCGCTCCAAGTGTGCCATAATTGTGTGCATTATGAATCAAAAATTAAAGAATTAAAGAATGCTAGGTTATATGGATGTTAACTTATGAAAGGGATATCGGACATTGGGGCTAACACCGCCGCAAGATCGGGGCCAATTGTAGCAAGTTTTAAAAGTAAGTATTTCAAGATCGTCCCGGAGAATTTTGTCTAAAGCGAGATAAACCTCGGATCATGCTACGGATCGCTCTATAATTATCTAAAAAAGAATAGATAAAAGAGAGTGTTGGATTGTGTCACATTTAACTATAAGCAAATAAAGAAAAGAACTAACTACATGATCCGGATCCGAGTTGGGAGATGTTTAAAATAAGACAAATGCGAAATAATAGCTTCATGTACTTTAGCTCTGAATTTTAATGGAGAATCAGAGTTCAACAGAGATTCAATCTTCATCGGCTACCAAAGATGATGTAAGAGAAATAAATCCAATTAAGGAATAGGTTTAGACTTATGGCTATGATCATCCACTTAAATGGTCACAGATCATCCAATAGTTGTGGCCTATTCTTTAGTTCGTAACATGAACATCACTTGTAAATCTTTGCTAGAATTAGGTTACCAACGCTAATTCGCATTGTGGGTGATGAATTAAGGGAAGTTGCATGCGGATGAGTGAATCTAAAGAAGTCTAATGCACTAAGGTGAACATTTGAACCCTCGACATGACTCCAATGGAGAAGACACAAATTGACAACCTTTTAAAATCCAAAATTACAATTCTGAGCGGCTTCTTAGAGAGCCCTCGGACTTACGGTCTTGAATCCGAACTTGGAAGTACAAATCACTCACAATGGCTCTCAAAGGTAAACTACAAGAAGGGATTACTGGGGTTCGGATAAGCTATCGGCGGAATGAGAAACAGAGATGAAAACTCTAAAATCTGGATGCCCAATTTGTAATGGCTTCTATTTATACTTTTTCCTCCATCCTGCGCATGGATTGACCGGATTGACCAATCAGAATGCTTTAGATCTGGATTGCCCAATGAGGGTTGAGCACGGGATCCGGATCTGTTTTGGCCAATGGAAATGCTCGATCTGGTTCGGCCAATCAGGTGCCAGAAGCATCAATTCTGTTATGGGTTTGAAATTCTGTTTGAGCTTCTGGAAGTTCCCGCCAGGTAATTTAACTTTGGGCGCTCACATGGGTTGGAATATGCCTTCGGATCTTGATTGGAACCTTCCGGAATGTTCCTGGTCTTTTGATTGCATTAGCGTGCAAAGTTTCTTGAAATACCCTTCTGAACGAGCCGCAAATCCCGAATACCTTTTTCGCAGAGTTCGGGCCTTTTCGCAAAGTTCAATGACTTCAAGCTCGTTCACATAAGTTCAATCTTCTTTTCGAGGAGTTCGGATGCTCTTCGAAAGCTACACCGGAGTTTTAGTCCTTTTAAGAGTTTAGGGCCTTTTGCAAAGTTCAATGACTTACGAGCTCGTTAGCAAAGTTCAATCTTCTTTTCGAGGAGTGTTTTCTTCTTTTCGCAAAGTTCAAGGTTCTTTACGAAAAGTGCAAGTTCTTTGCGAAAAGAACTCTGTAGTGCATTTCTCTGTTCGAAATGTTCCCTGCTTCTCTTACAGGTCTTTGCCTCTTCTATTTAGACCTTTCCACAGCTGATGAGGTTGTTTCTTCACTTCCTTCCTTTGGACTAACATGAATTGTCATCTTTTTGGCACTTTTGAGCTGCTTTTATGGTTAAGCGTGTCTTTATTGTTAGCTGCAACATAGGCACTTAAAATACTTATTTAGTTCTCTCAAGGGTCTATCAAGGCCCAGATTAAGGGATGAAAAATGGTATTTTCCAGTTCTCAACATGATCCAGATCTGAGTTGGGGAAACGTTTGAAGTAAACTTATAAAAAATGGAGAAGTAATATCTAACTCTGATTTGGTCTTTGAAATCTAATGAGAATAACTGCAGCTCAACAGAGGTGATCCAATCTTCATCTGGCTACAAGCACAGATGTAAGAGAGATAAATCTAATTCAAGGATTAGGCTTACACTTATGGCTATGGTCTGTCCACTTTAATGGCCACAAACCATCCAATAGTCTTTAATCCAAATCCTTAATTCAGAACAAGAAACATCACTACAAATGCTGTAAGAGACTAGGTTACAAACACTAATTCTCACAGGATTAATGAATCAAGGGAAATTGCATGCAAAACAATGAATCTAAAGGAGTCTAATGTACTGAGGAGATCAGAGGGAACCCTTGACATGAGTCCAATGGAGAATGCATAGTTTACAGCAACCTTTTAAAATTCATCTTTACAATTTACAGAGCACGGCTTAACAACTCTCGGATTTGCAGTCTTGGATGCAAACTCTCCTTTGAGTTCTGGGTATCTCCTGACTCTCAAATGCAAGTACAAAGTAGGCTATTACAAGGATTGCAGACAAGCTGTCTGGCTGGGAAATGGGGGATTAGAAATGAAACTCAAAATCTGGATACCCAAATTGGGCAAATGGTTCGTCTATTTATAGTTTTCCCTAAGCCAGCTCAGATGTGTATCAACCAATCAGAATTGGATAGATCTGTATCAACCAATAGGAGTCGAGCACAAGGATCCAGATCTATTTTGGCCAATCAGAATTCCTCGATCTGTTTCAGCCAATCAGGTGAAAAAGGCATCAATTCTGTTATGCATTTTGAAAGTTTGTTAGAGTTTCTAGAAGTTCCCGCCAAGTTATTCCCTCTCTAGGTGCTCACGTGGGGTGGAATATTCCTTCGCTTTATGCTTAGAACCCTCTGGAATGTCCCTAGGTTTTAAAATGCATTGGGATGCATGCAACAGATTACTGAATTGCCCTTGTTAAAGCTGCGAATCTCCAGAATACCTTTTCGCAGAGCTTAGGGGCCTTTTCGCAAAGTGCTGTGACTTCTGAAGCTCTTTTCGTAATGTTCAATCTCTCTTCGAATTGTGTTTTCTCCTTTTCGCAAAGTTCAATCTTCTCTTCGAAGTGTGTTTTCTCCTTTTCGCAAAGTTCAATCTTCTCTTCGAGGAGTTCAGATGCTCTTCGAAAGCTACGCCTGGAGTTTTAGTCCTTTCCGCAGAGTTCAAGGTTCTTTACTAAAAGTGCAGGTTCTTTGCGAAAAGAACTCTGTAGTGCATTTCTCTGTTTGAATTGTTCCAAACCTCTTTCCAGCCTGAAACCAGGCCTTTGTCCTCTTTATTTTAGGCATTTTGACAGCCAGTGAGGTTGTCCTTTCTCCTTCCTCCAGATCAAGATGGGTCATCATCATTTTGGCACTTTTAAGCTACTTTCAAGGTTAAGCCTGCCTTTATTGTTAGCTATAAAATAAACACTTAAAACACTTATTTAGTTCTCTCAAGGGTCTATCAAGGCCCAGATTAAGGGGTAAAAAATGATATTTTTCAGTTCTCAACACCGATAACCTAATTTTTGATCTGATGATGAGCTCAGTGCTGGCACACACTTGTGCGGTTTTCTGTGGTTGTAAACTGATTGGAAATGTTGTGCATTCATGTGAAGTTTATGCTGTTTAAATTACTGTGCAACCAATGGATTAAATTTCTTTTATGTTTACTGATTCAAGAGTAAACTAAGTCTGCTCCTTGACTGCTCACTTGATGATATTGCACTTTTGTTAATTGTTTCATTGAGAAGTTTGTGGGTGTCTTCACTGAAAACCCTCAGGAGACTTCACTCCTCCACTAGGGATCACCTAGGGGTTTAAAAGGCTTGGTACATATGCTAAATGTATCCGTGCTCCCTACAAAAGTGGTATTTAATTTTTATAGTAGATTTAATGTAGCTTTGCTAAGGGACTAGCAAAGATTAGGTTTGGGGGTGTGTTAAGACATGAAAAGTACTACTTTTTACCCCTTAACTTAACCTTTGATTAGACCCTTAGCCATCTAATAAGTTCTTGTTAAGTATTTTATGTAGGTAATAATCAGCAGTGAAATAAGGCCAGGAATCTTGCTAAGGAGCCTGTTTTGGCACCAGAAGTCCCTCAGAAGGATGGACTCTGAATCTAGATAAGAAATGAGCCTCGCGCAGCTAACCCAAGCTTTAGAGGATTCAGGAGAAATATGCCTCGCACAGTCCAACTGAGCTTCCCAAGACTTTACAACAACTTCTCACGCAGTTGAGTGACTGAAGAGCTTTAAAAGCACAAACTCGTACAGCTCTCACGAAGCTCAAGAGTAGAACACATCGCACAATCTCTCGTAGTTCAAAGCAGACCTCTCTCAACCTCGCGCAGTTCACTCAGAATGGCTGAGGAGAGAGAGCTTTAGAAGATGCTTTGCGCAGCTGTCGCGCAGTAGCCGCGGGATGTAAATATCAGAAGAGAACTCCTCGCGCAGTTCTCATGCTATTTAAGAAGAAAGCATCCTCGCGAAGATCAACCCAGCGAATGCGCAGCTACCTCGCAACTGCTTGAACTCCAACCCCGCGACATCTGAGGCTTTGATGTCTACTCAACCTTGCGAAGCCCAATCCAACGAAAGTGCAATTCTCTATAGCGCGACTGCCTGAAGAGCAAACCAAGGAAACCTCACGACGGTTGAAGCTTCAATGTCAAACCATCCTCACGAAGAGCAGGAGCTACCACGCGACAAGTCTGGGAAACAATAGCTACCTAGCGAATCTCTGAACTTCAACTTCCATTGCTTCAGCAGAGGACTTTCTGGGAATTTCTAGCGATTAGGGCACACACTCTCACGCTTAAATCTCTGTGCATGCACCCCGAGGCATCCAAGGATCACTATTAAGCCATGTGGCATCGTTAAAATTAGGGTTTCCTAACCCTAATGCGCCGCCACACCACTGCTATATAAACCCATACTTAGCTTAGGTTTAGATATCTTGGAACACTTGTCATCTCTTAGAGATTTGATCTGAGATCATTTTTCTTTTCTTTTGTAGCTGTAAGTAGTTTTCTTTTTCTTTCTCGTTCTCTCCATAGTCCAGCACTTGCTGGCTATGTCTTTGTATGCATTTTGAACTAGCTTAATGGAAGTTTTGTAATAGGATTTTTACATGATGGGATTTGTGTTTGAATGTGATCTGCTCTGTGCAAGGTTGCTGCCTTGTGATCCGCCATTGCTTTGGTTGTGATTCAAACCAATGGAGGACTGATTCTAAGGGCCACTCAGATCCAAGTGACCTGTGTGTCTGGGCTATCATGGTCCTATACAGCCTTAGCCCCACCACAGGACCCATTAGATCTGAAATCCCCATGGGAGCTTGAGCTGGTAGCCTTGTGACCATGGTGGTGGCAACGATATTCTTGTTTTGTCTTGGGCTCCGTGAGGAGGATAGCCTCCGGGATAGTTTGTGACCATTCAAGTGGATAGGTTATAGCCTTAGGGTGATTCTAATCCACCGATCCAAGATGGATCCTTCTTCTCTCCACCTGAGCTTGTATTAGCCTGGTGGGAGATTGTACAGAGGCAGACTCCCCTATATTTGTATAGATCCGCTATTAGATGTTAGATCTGATCTGGTTATAGAGATTGTAGGCTTGTGACTGGACCATTGTAGCCTCACTCAAGCAATGGACAACTAGATCGAAGGTTGTACTCAATCTCTTGCTGGTTCTATGTGTCTGTCCTATCATGGTCCTATACAGCCTTAGCCCCACACATAGAGCTTTAGAGGTTGAGGTTCCCTATGGATTCTTGAGCTAGTAGCCTGGATGAAATAGTGCCTACAATGATTAACTTGTTTTGACCCATCTCTGGATTGTGGTTCCCCAATGGGATAGTCTGTGACCATTTGAGTGGACAGGTTATAACCTTAAGGGATTGAATCATGGCACAGAGATGGGTTGGATTCTTTCTCCTCTTTGGTGATAATGAAGCCATTAGACAGGATTTCTATAACATCATATCTGAATCTGAGTTACAAAACTCCTCTGATCTAGGCTCAATAACATACTTCTCACCCTTTTATATTTATTTTCCACACTCCATCCATCCTCTTAACCCTTTCTGTAGTTTAGACATTAGGCTACCTTAGGATCTGTAAACTAAGTGACCTTAAACTCCCTTCCCTTAAGGACTGCCAGATCTGTAGTCAGATCTGGAGGGACTACTAGAGATGGCTCCCTTGGAGCTGTAGATCATCTTTCCCTGTGGGATAAACTCTTATCAAAACTTGCCACAATGGACCTTGTATCTTGCAGGTCTAGGACTTCTCAGTTGTGCTGATTTTATCCCCAGTTTTATTTTGATTTTAAATTTCTTTTATCACAAACAAATAAAGAAAGCACAGCTGGGGTAGCAACAATGGTCACGCCGCGAGCCCACGTCACATCCTCCCTTTCTTAGTTGTGTTGACGTCCCTGTCGACGCGCTTCCAATACTTTAGGGCGGATTGGAAGGACGGGTGGATACTCTCAAGTTCTTAAGTAATTTTAGCCTCTGGTTGGCCCTTCCACTTCAAAAGATATTCCACAGGAAATTCATTCTGACTGCCATCTTCCATGTTTACCATGCCTATGTGCAAGGATTTTTTCAACATGTCTCTTCAACTGTAAATCGGCATCTGGGGCGACATGAGTTGACAAACTTCTTCCTTATGGCTTCAAGCAACTGACGTGAAATACTGGATGCATTCATAGTCGGGAAGGAAGTTGAACTTGAAATGAGACATCATTGATCCTTTTTGTGATTGGGAATGGCCCATCGTACTTGTGAGCTAACCCTATGTGTTTTCTTCTAAAAAAATTTGAACTACTTCGGATTAAGCTTTACCAAAACTTCATCCCTTATGCGCAACTCGATCGGTCGTCGATCCTGATCGGCCCACTTCTTTATTCGCTTAGCGGCTTTTTCCAGATAAGCCCTAGCGATCTCTGTATTTCTCTGCCACTCTTTTATAAGATAGTAGGCTGCCGAACTTGATCCAGTATATCCTATGGTAAGTGTATGCGGCGTTAGCGGTTGCTGGCCAGTTGCCAATTCAAATGGGCTCTTATTTGAGGCTGAACTCTTCTACACATTATAACAAAATTATACCACGTCTAACAATTGAACCCAGTTCTTTTGGTTGGCACTGACAAAATCTCTCAAATATTATATCAAAATAGCATTCACCCTTTCTGTCTGTCCGTCTATTTATGGATGCATGCTGGATGAGAAGTTTAGTTTTGTTCCCAGGAGCTAAAAAACTTCCGACCAAAACTTGCCAGCTAACCGTGGATCCCTATTGCTGACAATCACTTGCAACACTCTCTAATATTTCACAATATTGCTGACAAATAATCATGCAAGCTGCTCTGCATTATAGTTTAATGGTGCCAGAATGAATGTAGAATATTTTGAAAATCAATCTACAACTACCAGGATGGACCCAAGTGTCCCTACCTTAGGCAACGCTGATATGAAGTCAAGGGAGACGCTCTCCCATGGTCTGGATGGCACTGGCAATGGCTGCAGGAGTTCAAATGGTTTAGCTCTTTCTACTTTGTCCTGCTAGCATATAAGGCAAGTCCTGACATACTCCTCTACATCCTCTTTCATCTTAGGCCAACAAGGCGAGCGTGTGATGAATTCCAGGATGACCAGCCCACAATGTGTCATGATACTCTTTCAGGAGTTCCTTTCTAAGTTCTCTAACTTTCGGCACATAAAATAGCCCCCTTTGGTCACCAACGGTCCTTCCTCAGTCCAGAACCGCCATGTTTTCCCCTCTTGTATCTGCTGTAGTAGAGTCCTCGCGAGTGGATCTAATTTCAACCCATCACGCAATCGATCGGGGATAGTCGAACTAATGTGGCTAGCTGCTGTTTGTTCTTCAATTTTTAATGCTGCTAACTAAACTTTTAATGCTACTAACTCTGCTTTACGGCTTAAAGTGTCTGTGACTTGGTTGGTCCTGTCGGGCTTGTACACCAAGTCCATATCGAACTCGACTAAGAAATCCTACCAACGGGCTTGTTTCGGCGATACATTAGCATGGGATAACATCACAGGATTTCAGTCCTATTATGTTGGCCTTCGGGATCGGAGTAATGATTAAGAGGGACGGTCGGGGGCATTCGTATTTCGTATTCAGAGGTGAAATTCTTAGATTTATGAAAGATGAACTACTGCGAAAGCATTTGCCAAGGATGTTTTCATTAATCAAGAATGAAAGTTGGGGGCTCGAAGACGATCAGATACCATCCTAGTCTAAACCGTAAATGATGCAGACCAGCGATCGATGGATGTTGCTTTTAGGACTCCGTCGACACCTTACGAGAAATCAAGGCTTTTAGGTTCTGGGGGGAGTATGGTCGCAAGGCTGAAACTTAAAGGAATTGACGGAAGGGCATCACCAGGAGTGGAGTCTGCGGCTTAATTTGACTCAACACGGGGAAACTTACCAGGTCCAGACATAGTAAGGATTGACAGACTGAGAGCTCTTTCTTGATTCTATGGGTGGTGGTGCATGGCCGTTCTTAGTTGGTGGAGCGATTTGTCTAGTTAATTCTGTTAACGAACGAGACGTCAGCCTGCTAATTAGCTATGTGGAGGTACCCTCCACGGCCAGCTTCTTAGAGGGACTGTGGCCGTTTAGGCCATGAAAGTTTGAGGCAATAGCAGGTCTGTGATCCCCTCAGATGTTCTGGGCCGCACGCGCGCTACACTGATGTATTCAACGAGTTTATAGCCTTGGCCGACAGGCCCGAGTAATCTTTAAAAATTTCATCGTGATGGGGATAGATCATTGCAATTGTTGGTCTTCAACAAGGAATTCCTAGTAAGCGTGAGTCATCAACTCGCGTTGACTACGTCCCTGCCCTTTGTACACACCGCTCGTCGCTCCTACCGATTGAATGGTCCGGTGAAGTGTTTGAATCACGGAGACGTGGGCGGTTCATTGCCGGCGACTTCACGAGAAGTCCATTGAGGTACACATAGATGCCTCCGACTATGCGATAGGAGGAGTATTAATGCTAGAAGAGCATCCAGTGGCCTTTGAGAGCAGAAAGCTAAACAATACCGAGCAGCGGTATACGGTTCAAGAAAAGGAGATGACAGCGGTAGTACATTGTCTAAGGACGTGGAGGCACTACCTACTTGGGTCGAAGTTCCTGCATGATTATTTGTCTGCAATATTGTGAAACATTAGGGAGTGTCGCAAGTGATTGTCAGCGATAGAGATCCACGGTTTGCTAGCAAGTTTTGGTCAGAATTTTTCAGCAGGGGACAAAACTGAACTTCTCATTCAGCATGCATCCACAAACAGACGGACAAACAGAAAGGGTGAATGCTATTTTGGAACAATATTTGAGACATTTTGTTAGTGCCAACCAAAAGTATTGGGTTCAGTTGTTAGACGTGGCACAATTTTGTTATAATCTGTAGAAGAGTTCAGCCTCAAATAAGAGCCCATTCGAATTAGCAACTTGCCAGCACCCGTTAACGCCGCATACAATTACTATGGGATATACTGGGTTAAGTTCGGCAGCTTACCATCTTACCAAGGAATGGCAGAGGAATGTAGAGATTGCTATGGCCTATCTGGAAAAGGCCGCTAAGTGAATGAAAAAGTGGGCCGATCAGGGTCGACGACCTATCGAGTTGCACGTAGGCGATGAAGTTTTGGTGAAACTTAATCTGAAGCAGCTCAAATTCTTCAGAAGAAAGCACGCAGGATTAGTTCATAAGTATGATGGGCCATTTCCGATCACGAAGAGGATTAATGATGTCTCATTTCGAGTGCAACTTCCTTCCCGCCTGAGAATGCATTCGGTATTTCACGTCAGTTGCTTGAAGCCATATAATAGAGACTTGAATAATCCAAGGAGAACTTTGTCAACTAGTGTCGCCCCAGATGCCGATTTACAGTTAAAGAGACAGGTTGAAGAAATCCTTACACACAGACACAGTAATTAGGAAGATGGCAGTCAGAATGAATTTCCTGTGGAGTACCTTTTGAAGTGGAAAGGCTTGTCAGAGGCTAAAATTACATGGGAACTTGAGAGTACCCACCCGTCCTTCCAATCCACCCTGAAGAAGTACTGGAAGCGTGTCGACAAGGACATCAACATAACTAAGTAGGGAAGGATGTGACGTGGGCTCGTGGCGTGGCCATCTGAGCCAGCCGCAGGGCCACTTATGCCACTAGTGCGTCAGACATTGGTGGGTTGAAACTGAGGCATCGCCGGCGTGTCACCAAGCCATGAGGGCTTTGCCATTGGTACTCCAAGAGCTTTGATCATGGGCCAGGAGGGCACGCGACATGGTGGCAGTTTTGTCATGATGCGGTGCCAGCAGGGCACGTGATGCGGTCACGACATGAACCAAGATGGGTTACCAGTGCCAGGCATTGGGTATGTCAAACCAAGGGGCTTGAGGTCCTCCTGCCATTTAGGCACTGTTGATGTTTAAACCATATATATGGGGAAAGGATCTAATAGCCACATGACGTGTCGCTGGCCTAAGTGATCCCCTACGAAACGCGTACGATAGCCTTGTGGGCTTGAGTTCGCGCATTCGGGCCTCGCATAGGTGTTAGGTCACTCCTGTCGCGTCATGCACTGGAGCCGTTGTGTTGGTGGTCCACGACTACCCTCACGGTGCGGACGTAAACTCTAAGTGGGGTTGCCCCTAGGAATGTCGCTGTGTTGGAATGCTTTTTAAGTGCTTGCTACTGACTTTTATTGGAGATAGTGATAAGAATGGGGTGAATGAAAATGAATGAAAGGTGGATTGAAAATAACAGAGCAGCAAGCCTTAAATATGCACAGTCCTGCAAGATATAGGGCCTATTGTAGCAAGTTTTGATAAGTAAGAGTTTGTCCCACAGGGAAAGTTGATCTAAAGCTCCAAGGGATCCATCATTAGTAGGCTCTCCAAATCTGACTACAGATTTGGCAATCCTCAATGGAAGGAGATTCAAGGTCACTAAATTCTAAATCCTAAGGTAACTTAATGTCTAAACCATAGAAAGGGTTGAGAAAATGGTTGGAGTGGGAGAAAATAAGTATAAAAGGGTGAGAAGTATGTTGCTAGGTATAGATCTAATGGGTTTCATAACTCAGACTCAGATCTGCTGCTATAGAAGTCTTGTGCAATGGCTACATTATCACCAAAGAGGAGAAAAGATCCAGCTCACCTCTGTACCATGATCCAATCCCTTATGGCTATAACCTGTCCACTTAAATGGTCACAGACTATCCAATAGGGGAACCACAATGTAGAGATGGGTCAGAACAAGATTATCATTGTAGGCACTATTTCATCCAGGCTACAAGCTCAAGAATCCATAGGAACCTCAACCTCTAAAGTACTATGTGTGGGGCTAGGCCTGTATGGGAGCATGTTAGCCCAAACACATATAACCAGCAAGAGTTTGAGTACAGCCTGAGGTCCAGCTGTCCACTGCTGTAGAAAAACTGTAGTGATCCAGTCACAAGCCTACAATCTCTATAACCAAACCAGATCTGCCATCTGATGGCGGGTCTATACAAATACAGGGGAGCTTGTCTCTGCACAACCTCTCACAAGGCTGCAAGCACAAGTGCAGAGAAGAAGATTCTGTCTTGGATCTGTGGATTGGCTTCACCCTAAGTTTATAACCTGTCCACTTAAATGGTCACAGACTATCTCAGAAGCTATCCTCCTCACAGAGGTCCAAAACAGAACAAGAACATTGCTGTCACCACCATGTTCACAAGGCTACAAGCTCAGGCTCCCATGGGGATTTCAGATCTAGTGGATCCTGTGTGGGGCTAGGCTTGTATGGGAGCATGTTAGCCCAGACACACAAGTCACTTGAATCTAAATAGGTCTGAAAAACAGTCCTCCATTGCTCATAATACGACCTATCAATGGAGGATCTCAAGGCAGCAGCCTTGTACAGAACAACTCAACCTCAAACTTTAATCCCATACATGTAAATCACCCAATCATGAAATTCCATTAAATCTAAACCAAAAAAGGCTATACAGAGGTATAGCCAGCAAGTGCTGAGCTATGGAGAGAAAAAAAAAGTAAAAAGAAATCTACCTAAACCTTCCTAGAGATCTACAGCTACTTCCAGAAGAAGATAGAAAAAATTCTATTCTACGAGGCCTAAACCTAAACCAGGCTTAGGTTTATATAGCAGTCAGTTTGGCAGTGCATTAGGGTTAGGAAACCCTAATTTTATTGATGCCATGTGGCCTAATACTGTTCCTTGGATGCCTCGACATGTGTGCATGAAAATTAGAGTGCTAGAGTGTGTGCCCTAATTGCTGGAAGTTCCTAGAATCTCCTCTGCAGAAGTGAGGGAGAGTTAGAGTCCAGCACCTCGCCAGGTAGCACTGGTTTCCAAAACTATCACGTGGTAGCACGGTCTTCGCGAGATTGGAATAACTTGAAATTCTAGTTGTCGCGGGGTTGTCTTAGTTTGCAGCTTAAGCAGTCGCGCGATAAAGCATTGAATCCTCGCTGGATTGCTCTGGTCTTCACGGGATTGCACTTTCCTTTTGAATGGCACAGGAATCACGCGAGTAATTTGTTTCTCAATGGATCTTCGTGAGGATCCTCACGAGGGCGTGATGTGCATTGGTCTCTGAACTGCGCGAGAGGATTTTTTAAAGTTTTGTATCCCGCGGTCACTGCACGACAGCTGCGCACAAAAGTACCTGGAGCTCTCTCTCTTCCTCAGCTTATTTGAGTAAACTGCACGAGGTTTTGAGTGCTCGAGCTTCACGAGAGCAGCACAAGTCATCATTCTGAAGCCCTTCTGTCACTAAACTGTGCGAGAATAGCATGGACAATTGGTATGAAGTCTTGGGAAACACGCGAGGACTGCGCGAGGCTTACTTTTTGGACCCTTGAACCTTACGGCAACTACGCGAGGTTCATTTCTTACTCTGTTGCTGCTGTGCCTTGCCTTCATGCAGTCAAGTTCTTATCTGGATCCAGCTTCCCTTCTTCTAAGAGATTTTTTGGGCAAAAGTGAGCTCCTTAGCAGGATTAAGACCTTATTACAGCTGCTGTTCATTACCTATAGAACAGGCTTAAAAGACTTTTATTAAATGATTAAGGGTCCAACAGAGATTAAGTTAAGGGGTGAAAAGTGGCACTTTTCAAGTCTTAATACGCTGCGTATAGCTATATGAATTGCATTTGAGAATCCGCATAGTTTTTAACCTAATGCATTATCGTGCAGGTTTGAAACATGAGTAGGCTGAGCTAGTTCGAGAAAAGTTAGTTGCCGCACGAGAGATTACGTTACAAAGAGTAACTCTGTGACAAAGCGCGACCCATGATGCATCATGGCGGCACCTGATCTTTGCAATATAGCAACCATGGTCGCGGCAGACACCCATGATGCTACTGCGGCAGCCTGATGCGTCGCGACAACACCTCGCGATGCTGACGGCAGCGCCCACCCCATAGCGCATC
>CM037597.1:58242935-58262935 GCA_021018995.1 Chloranthus sessilifolius | reverse complement strand
GGGCGTCCTTCGATGCACTTTCAACTCACGCAGTGCTTCACTACCGCATGCAATGAAGCCAACCCATCTACACATCAGCTCTGATACCACCCGCCTAGAGGACAGGAACTCCCCCAATATGTTAACCTCTATTTCGCGGCCTACCACCTAGCTTATCATGCCCCTTTATGACATGCTCAATTGCACCACTGTGCTAAACTTGGCCTGCTCAAGCTTCACCCTGTGCACTGCACTAGTACCTCGCACACAATAATCTTGGCATGCAGCTCCCCATGCCACCATGTCATGCTCACATACCAAAACAGCCCATAGCCTTATGCCTCATCGTGCTGCCGTGCTCAACGGAGTCCCATGCAGCCCTTGTCCTAGCGTGCTCTACTGAGTCCCACGCAGCCCTTGTGTTCTCGCAAGGTTGCCCAACTGTATGCACCACGACCCGTAGTTCGAGGCCAAACTTTAACCTCACGTTGGGTTCCACACGGCATCGCTGCGTTGACATCCTAGGCCCACCCTTTCAGGCCCAGGAGGCACTTGCGCCCCCTCTAGCGATGCAAGGCCCCGTGTGCTGGGGAATAGCTCTCTAGCTCCCTTCCCCTATATAAGGGTAAAACAGTCATTCGACTCAAATAGCAGGAGAACCTCAAACCTATTGGTTTGACATACTGCAAGCCTCTTGTATTGCTAGCCCACCTTGGCTATGTTGCATCCATCTCGCGACCATGTCACTCCCACGTCCTACCCACATGCGACCGTGTCGCATCCTCACAGCGCGTCCACATCGCCAGACCCACTTGGCCCCATGTCACGTGCCCTCCTGACACCACATGTCGTGCCCCAAGCACCATACTGTAAGCTCGAGTATTGGCCCAGTCACATCATCCACCACTCCATAAATGTCAACGTCCTCGTTGACGCATGATCGCAGTGACCTGACCCCGCCAACTCCTCCCAACCTGTTAGCATCACATTTCTAGTTCTTACGTCTTCACCTTCCCACTAGCTCCCCACTGTCACCCCAGCCGGGTCAACTTGGTTCTGCTATCACAAGGCCCTCACCTGTTAACTAGCTCATGAATGTCACATGCCCTCTTGACACCACATCGTGTGCCTCCACACCAATTTGCTCATGGATGTCGCGTGCCCTCTTGACACCACATCACGTGCCTCCGCACTAATTTTCTCAATAGCATCATTGCTTCTGGATCAAACTTGGCTCTGATACCAAATGTCACGGGGTCGCACTTCTACAATCTTAGTCCCGTGCGGCACCTAACGCACGCTGTGCTAGGTCAGCCTACTTCTGATACCAACAGTCATGGGGTGTCCTTCGACGCGCTTTCAACCCGTGCGATGCTTCGCTACTGCATGCAATGAAGCCAACCCATCTACACATCAGCTCATATACCATCCGCCTAGAGGACGGGAACTCCCCCAATGTGGTTACCTTTATTTTACGACCTACCACCCAGCTTATAATGCCCCTTTACGACACGCTCAATTGCACCACTATGCTAAACTTGGCATGTTCAAGCTTCACCCTGTGCACTGCACTAGTACCTCGCTCACAATAGTCTTAGCATGCAGCTCTCCATGACACCATGTCATGCTCACATACTGAACCAAAGCCCACAGCCTTGTGCCTCATCGTGCTGTCGTGCTCAACGGAGTCCCACATAGCCCTCGTGCTAGCGTGCTCTACTGAGTCCCATGCAGCACTTGTGTTCCTGCAAGGTTGCCTAACTATATACACCGCGACGCGTAGTCCGGGGTCAAACTTTAACCTCGCATTGGGTGCCACACAGCATCACTATGTCGATGTCATAGGCCCACCCTTTAAGGCCTAGGAGACACTTGCGCCCCCTCTGGTGACGCAAGGCCCTTGTGTGCGGGGGAATAGCTCTCTAGCTCCCTTCCCCTATATAAGGGTAAAACAGTCATTTGACTTGAATGGCAGGAGAATCTCAAACCTGTTGGTTTGACATACCGCAATGCCTCTTACATTGCTAGCCCACCTTGGCTATGTCGCGTCCATGTCGCGACCATGTCACTCCCGTGTCCTACCCGCATGCGACAGTGTCGCATCCTCGCAGCGCGACCACGTCGCCAGGCCCACTTGGCCCCATGTCGTGTGCCCTCCTGGCACCACATGTCGTGCCCCAAGCACCATGTTGTAAGCTCGAGTATTAGCCCGTCTGGCAGCCACCAGCGTGTCACGGCGGCACCTCGTGGCGCGTCGGTAATAAGCCCTTGCGTGGTACCACCCGCGGTGCTATAGCGACTACTACGATTACTCGCGGCTACCCATAGTGCTATGGCAGCAGCCCTTGCAGTGTTATGGCAGCTGCCCCGCGTCGCGGCTGACACCTGACGTATCGGCGACGGCTCCCCACAACCATGGCGGTTGCCCCACCGGTAGCGTCCTGCGGTAGCACCCCACAGTGTTGTGGCAGCTACCCCCACAGCGTGTTGTAGTAGCACCCCGCCGCATCGCAGGAGCAACCCCGCAGTGCTGTGACAGTAACCCCCATAGCGCATCATAGTAGCACCCTGCGGTCTTTGCGGCTACAATAGCCTACGGTAACTTAATAATGATATAAGCACCTGCAATGACTGCGGTAATACAGCGGCCTCATTAATCTGTGCGCTAGCATGAAGGCATGACGACCTTAGAATTGGGCACTTAGTTAGCAAGAAGGAAAGCGGACCTTATAGCTATCCGTGTAGCACGTGGGCGCAGAGGCAAGCAGCCCTGCAACACGAGCATGTGTCCCTTATACATGAAGTGATGGCGACTAGACACACATGGCAGCACGTAGTGCGATGCTTCACATAGGGGCACGCGATGTGGTGCCAAGAGGGCATGCAATGTCCTAGTGCCATAAGGCACATAATGCGGTGCTCCGCATAGGAGCACGCGACATGGTGCCAAGAGGGAATGCGACGTCCAAGTGCCATAAGGCACATAGTGCGGTGCTTCTTGTAGGGGCACATGATGTTGTGTCAAGAGGACACGCGACATCTAGCTTGTACGATAAGCGATGCGGTGCCAAGAAGGCACGTGATGCGGTGCCAAGAGGGCACGCGACATCTGGGTGCAATGACAGACTCAAAATGGTGTTGAGTAGGCACGAGACACAGTCACGACTCAGACGTGATGCGGTGCCATGAGGGTACTATGACAACCTCATTAATTTGTGCGCCAGTATGAAGGCATGACGACCTTAGAACTGGGCACTTAGCTAGCAAGAAGGTAAGTAGACATTGTAAGCTAGCCATGTAGCGCGTGGGCGCAAAGGCACGTGGCCCTGTGATGTGTGCATGAGTCCCTGATGTATGATGCGATGGTGACCTGAACTAAGCTACAATCTAGTATGGTGGCTAGACGCGTGAAGGGCTTGGTATGCGGTGCTCCATGCTGGAGCACGCGACGTGGTGCCAAGAGAGCACACGACGTCCGAGTGCCATAAGGCATGTAATGCGGTGCTCCACGTGGGGGCACGCGACGTGGTGCCAAGAGGGCACGCGACGTCCAAGTGCTATAAGGCACTGAGGCGATGCCATGTTAGCACGCGATATTGTGTCAAGAGGACATGTGACATGTAGCTTGTATGGCAAGCGACGTGGTGCCAAGAGGGCACATGATGTGGTGCCAAGGGTGCGTGACATCCGGGTGCAATAACAGACCCGATATGGTGTCGAGTGCACATGAGACATAGTCACGACTTAGACGTGATGCGGTGTCATGAGGGCACGCGACATGAGGCCATGAAGGCCTTACAACATGTTCATGATACGGGCGTGACATAGTCACGACACTGTGCTATGTGGGCATGAGGCCATGAGGGCTTCACGACTTGGTCACGATGCGGACATGACACGGATGCGACACGGTCGCAAGGGACGCTGATGCGTGACCTCGCAAGCCATGTGGGCTTGGAGGATGGCACTGGGTGCCAGGGACAGAGGATCGTGTGCCATGATTAATGGCAAGACACCACCTTTGTAGGTGTGTGCCACGAGTAGGAGGTTGTGTGCCATGGTGGTATGTCAAACCAATAGGTTTGAGGGTTTTCTGCTATTCTGCCTAAGTTGGTGTTTGGACCATACTTAGGGGGAAGAGAGTTGTGGAGCTATTCTCCCACACATGAGGCCCTGTGTTGTGAGATGAGCGCATGGGCTTTCTAGGTTAAAGGTGGGCCTAGAACATCGCTACAACAATGCGGCACTACGACGATGCCATGTGTCACCTGGGTGAGGTTACCATGTGGCCCTGTGCCTGTGTCACGGTGCACATGGTTCGGTGACCTCACGAGGGCACTCAAGGGCTATGTGGGACGCAGTGGTGCGCACTAGCGAGGGCCTGATACGGATGTGTACTGGTCATGTGCCACACACGATGCTTGATTTGGACAACATGATGAGCTGCATGCTACTCCAAGTGTGCTGGTCGTGTGGGCCACACACGATGATTGGCGTGAATGGCATGAAGAGATGCATGTCACTATCTAAAGCGAGGGACTAGAGCACCGCACAGGGTGAAGCTAGGTAGGCCATGTGGCACTGAGGTGCTGGCATGCATGTCTTGATTAGACATGATGTATTGAGTGGGTTTGCCTAGAGGGAAGGCAACCATGATGTGTGAGTTCTCATCCTCTAGGCGGGTGGTATCAGAGTGATGGTTGGATAAGTTAGTCTCCTGTGTGTGGTAGTGAGATGTTGCACGAGCATGATAACCAATGTTAGGTTATGTTTCGTGATAAACTGGTATCTCAGTTAGGCTGGCCTCGTTGTAGCGGTAGCGAGGCACCACACGAGAGTCTAAAAAAGTTACCCCATGACATTTGGTATCAGAGCCAGATCGTTATGATTGGGATTACTTTGGCAAGTTAGAGCGATGAGGTGCGCTCTGATTTTCTGACAACCAGAGTTACTTGGGTGTGTTGAGTTACACATCTGCGATAGAGATGTGATTGAGTCACACGCAGAGGGACGGTACTGCTGGGTTACTTGTCACGAAAAAGGAACTCGACGCTAGTTGGCCATGTGAGCCACGCGTTGGGTTAGCGGGCCGGTCTAAGGTGGATGGACGCTAGTGACTTTCAGCATAAGACATTGAGTCACACAAGTACTGAGAACACTATTGCCATGTTGGCATGGAGTACGGGGGATGCTTCGTTCTCACTTCGTGATGGTTGTTGCCCATGAGGGCTATATGTTGCGATAGCGAGTCGGTCCAGGATGGATGAACGCTAGTGACCACAACATGAGATGTTGGATCACGTTGGTGCTGAGAGCACCATTGCCATGGATGGCAAGGAGCAAGTAGGATGCTCCATTCATATTTCACAACTGTTGGCCACGAGTGCCACGAGTTGAAGTAGAGGGTCGGTCTGAGGAGGATGAACGCTAGTGATCTCCAACATGAGACATTGGATCACGTTGGTGCTGAGAGCACCGTTGCCATGGATGGCAAGGAGCAGGTAGGATGCTCCATTCTCACTTGAGGAAATTTGAGATTTTGTAATCGGTCGTTGGTAGATGACATGAGGGTCTAGGCCACTGGTTAGCGGTAATGCACAGATCAATATGTTATGATAGGACCAGGATCGATGATACAGTTAAGTGAGATATTGCGAGAACTAAATTGAGCTAGGTTGAACTAGTGTAGGGGTCAGAAGCTTGTTGCTTTGTTGTGTGACGATAAGGCACAACATACGCGAGAGATGGATGGCTGGACAAAGATCTAGCATGGCTTCAAAGGAAGCCAACGGATGAACCAGATGGGTACCTTTAGAGGAAGCGAATCCCAGGTGATCCAGTTTTGCTTCAGAGGAAGCAAATACGAGAGCCAGATGGGTAACTTCAAAGAAAGCGAGTCTCGAGTGATTGTGAAATCTTTGGTCTACGCGAAGGACCGTAAGTCAGGTTGTAAGAGGTGACTCGAATCACGCTATTGGGTGAAGACAGAGGTCGAGGTACTATAGTGTGAGAAGCATAAATCTTCATTGATTGAACAAGGTGCTCATGGCAGGCTCTTGGGTGAAAACACAGAGGTGTTGAGGTACTAGAGCGCTGCAGGATCGTTGAGGGCTTGTATGGTGATCAAGTCTAAAGGTCCGACAAAGCTGGGTTCCATCGGTTGCTACGATCGAAAGATATAAGCAATGTTGCAGATTTTAGAATTGTTAAGCATACATCGAGGCACTAGTGCTGCAAAATTTTCTTGGGAGGCAGTCTCGTGGTTGGAAACATACATTGAGGTATTGGAGTTTTACAAATCACACGCAGGTCTAACTCTTGGCCGAAGACACAGAGGTTTTGAGGTGCTAGACGGTAGTGCGGATGAAAGGTAGACTCCTGGGTGAAGATGGACTGTTGAAAACCTAGAGAGCTGTGAGGAGCAATGAGTTGCGGAAGCTTGGTTGCTAATGATGGTCTTACTTTCGGTTGTATGGGGAACTGGTATATAAAGATACCTGGGTGAAATATTGACCAGACCAAGTTAGCTAGAACACTATGTGGGGTGAGGACACTGAAAATGGTTGAAGTACTAGCACAAAATTATGAATAAATGCAGCGCAGTGCACTAACTGCAATTCAGATTTGAGTTGTGCTTCGGTGAAGACCAAAACAGGCATCGAGGAACTGACATAGGAGTTCGGAGGTTGACGAGGGCGTCAACGCGTCGAGTGGGGGAGTGAAATGTGACCAAAATCACGCCCCTATTGCATAGATCGAAGCACTAAAATGCTTCAAATTTAAAATTTTCTAAGCAAACTCTTAGGTGAAGACATAGTGTCGAGGTACTAGAGCGAGCTGTAATCACTAATGCTCAGTGCATGGCTTAGTGATGGATAGTGTGGTGTGGAACCGCGTGGATATGACCAAATTGATTCAGCGAGGAGGTGACAAACCTCAGGGCTAGATATTGGTGGAACACGTCTGCATGAGGATGCGATGTGAGACTCGATAGTGTACATGGGCTAGAGGGTCCAAATACTACGTGTGTTGGTGATGGGGGCCACACACGAGCGAAAGATAGGCTGATTTAGCGTGGGACGCTAAGTGCAGCACGTGAGTGCACTATGAGAAAAGTGACTCAGGGTATTTTGCATGGGTGAAGACATTAAGTCAAGGAACTGATGCGGGTCTAACTGTCAATAAAGACGTTGACACAACCAGATTGGTGGATGTGGCATGGTTCGTTTCCTTGAGATATTACGTCAACGAGGACGTTGACCTTATTGAGTCGGGGAGGATGTGAGGGCCTCATTAATCTGTGCGCTAGTATGAAGGCATGACGACCTTGTAATTGGGCACTTGGCTAGCAAGAAGGCAAGAAGACCTTGTAAGCTAGCCGTGTAGTGCATGGGCACAGAGGCACGTGGCCCTGTGATGTGCGCATGAGTCCCTGATGCATGATGTGATAGTGACCAAAACTAAGCTGCAATCTAGTATGGTGGCTAGACGCGTGAAGGGCTTGGAATGCGGTGCTCAACACTGGAGCACGTGATGTGGTGCTAAGAGAGCACGCGACGTCCGAGTGTCATAAGGCACGTAATGCGGTGCTTCACGTAGGTGCATGCAACATGGTGCCAAGAGGGCACGTGACGTCCAAGTGCTATAAGGCACTGAGGTGGTGCCATGTTGGCACGCGATGTGGTGTCTAGAGGACACGTGACATCTGGCTTGTATGGCAAGCGATGCGGTGCCAAGAGGGCACGTGATGCGGTGCCAAGGGCGCACGACTTCCGGGTGTAATAACATACCCGATATAGTGTCGAGTGGACATGAGAAACAGTCATGACTTAGACGTGATGTGGTGCCATGAGGGTAAGCCATGTTGTGCCATGAGGGCAAGCGACATGAGGCCATGAAGGCCTTGCATCATGTTCGAGATACAGGCGCGACATAGTCGCGACACGGTGCTATGTGGGCATGAAGCCATGAGGGCTTCACGACTTGGTCGCGATGCGGACGTGACACGAATGCGACACGGTCGTAAGGGACATTGATGCGTGACCTCGCAAGCCATGTGGGCTTGGAGGATGGCATTGGGTGCCACAGACAGAGGATCGCGTGCCATGATTAATGGCAAGACACCACCTTTGCAAGTGTGTGCCACGAGCAGGAGGCCGTGTGCCATGGTGGTATGTCAAACCAATAGGTTTGAGGGTTTTTTGCTATTCTACCTAAGTTGGTGTTTGGACCATACTTAGGGGGAAGGGAGCTGTGGAGCTATTCTCCCACACATGGGGCCCTGCATTGCGGGATGAGCGCGTGAGCTTTCTAGGTTAGAGGTGGGCCTAGAACATCACCATAGTAATGCGGTGCTGCGGCGATGCCATGTGTCACCTGGGTGAGCTAACCATGTGGCCCTGTGCCAGTGTTGCGGTGCGCACTAGCTGAGGGCCTGATGCGGATGTGTGCCACACACAATGGTTGATTTGGGTAGCATGATGAGCTGCATGCTTCTCCAAGTGTGCTGGTCGCGTGGGCCACACACGATGATTGGCATGAATGGCATGAAGAGATGCATGCCACTGTCTGAAGCGAGGGACTAGTGCACCGCACAGGGTGAATCTAGGCAGGCCATGTGGCACTGAGGTGCTAGCATGCGTGTCGCGATTAGACACGATGTATTGAGTGGGTTTGCCTCGAGGGAAGGCAACCACGATGCATGAGTTCCCATCCTCTATGCGGGTGGTATCAAAGTGATGGTTGGATAAGTTGGTCTTGCTGTGCGCGGTAGTGAGATGTTGCATGAGCATGATAACTAGTGTTAGGTTATGTTTTGTGATAAACTGGTATCTGAGTTAGGCTGGCCTCATTATAGCGGCAGCGAGGTGCTGCACGGGCATCTAAAAAAGTACCCCATGACATTTGGTATTAGAGCTAGATAGTTCCGATTGGGATTACTTTGGCAAGCTAGAGAGATGAGGTGCGCTTTGATTTTCTAACAACCAGAGTTACTTGGGTGCAGTTGAGTTGCACGTCTGTGATAGAGATGCGATTGAGTCGCACGCAGAGGGACGGTACTGCTGGGTTACTTATCGTGAAAAAGGAACTCGACGCTAGTTGGCCATGTGAGCCACGCGTTGAGTTACTGGGCCGGTCCGAGGTGGAAGGACGCTGGTGACTTTCAGCATAAGACGTTGAGTCACACAAGTACTGAGAACACTGTTGCCATGTGGCATGGAGCACGGGGGATCACTTCGTGATGGTTGTTGCCCATGAGAGCACCATTGCCATGGATGGCAAGGAGCAAGTAGGATGCTCCATTCATATTTAACAACTGTTGGCCACGAGTGCCACGCGTTGAAGTAGCAGGTCGGTCCGAGGTGGATGAACGTTAGTGATCTTCAACATGAGACGTTGGATCACGTTGGTGCTGAGAGCACCGTTGCCATGGATGGCAAGGAGCAGGTAGGATGCTCCATTCTCACTTGAGGAAGCTGAGATTTTGGAATCGGTCGTTGGTAGATGACATGAGGTTCTAGGCCACTGGTAAGCGGCAATATATGGATCAATATATTGTGATAGGACCAGGATCGATGATACAGTTAAGCGAGATATCGCGAGAACTAAATTGAGCTAGGCTGAACCAGTGTAGGGGTCAGAAGCTTGTTGCTTTGTTGTGTGACGATAAGGCATAACGTTCGCGAAAAATGAATGGCTGGATAAAGATCTAGCATGGCTTCATAGGAAGCCAATGGATGAACCAGATGGGTACCTTCAGAGGAAGCGAGTCCCAGGTGATCCAGTATTGCTTAAGAGGAAGCAAATACAAGAGCCAGATGGGTAACTTCGAAGAAAGTGAGTCTCGAGCGATCATGAAATCTTTGGTCTACGCGAAGGACCGTAAGTCAGGTTGGAAGAGATGACTCAAATCACGCTATTGGGTGAAGACAAAGGCCTAGGTACTATAGTGTGAGAAGCATAGAGCTTCATTGATTGAGCAAGGTGCTCATGGCAGGCTCTTGGGTGAAAACATAGAGGTTTTGAGGTACTAGAGCGCTGCAGGATTGTTGAGGGCTTGTATGGTGATCAAGTCTAAAGGTCTGACAAAGCTGGGTTCCATCGGTTTCTACGATCGAAAGATATAAGCAATGTTGCGGATTTTAGAATTGTTAAGCATACATCGAGGCACTAGAGCTGCAAAATTTTCTTGGGTGGCAGTCTCGTGGTTGGAAACATACATTGAGGTACTGTAGTTCTACAAATCACACACAGGTCGAACTCTTGGGAGAAGACACAGAGGTGTTGAGGTGCTAGACGGTAGTGCGGATGAAAGATAGACTCCTGGGTGAAGATGGACTGTTGAAAACCTAGAGAGCTGCGAGGAGCAATGAGTTGCGGAAGCTTGGTTGCTAACGATTGTCTTGCTTCCGGTTGTATAAGGAACTGGTATATAAAGATACCTGGGTGAAATATTGACCGGACCAAGTTAGCTAGAACACTACATGGGGTGAAGACACTGAAAATGGTTGAAGTACTAGCACAGAATTGTGAATCAATGCAGCGAGGTGCACTAACTGCGATTCAGATTTGAGTTGTGCTTCGGTGAAGACCAAAACAGGCATCGAGGAACTGACGTAGGAGTTCGAAGGTTGATGAGGGCATCAATGCATCGAGTGGGGGAGAGAAATGTGACCAAAATCACGTCCTTATTGCATAGATCGAAGCACTAAAATGCTTCAAATTCAAAGTTTTCTAAGCGAACTCCTGGGTGAAGACACGTAGTGTCGAGGTACTAAAGCGAGCTGTAATCACTAATGCTCAGTGCATGGCTTAGTGATGGATAGCATGGATATGACCAAATTGATCCAGCGAGGAGGTGACAAACCTCGAGGCCAGATATTGGTGGAACACGTCTGCATGAGGATGCGATGTGACACTCGATAGAGTACGTGGGCCAGAGGGTCCAAATACGATGTGTGTTGGTGACGAGGGCCACACACGAGCGGAAGATAGGCTGATTTAGCGTGGGACGCTAAGTGCAGCACGTGAGTGCACTATGAGAAAAGTGACTTAGGGTAGGCTTCGCATGGGGTGAAGACATTAAGTTGAGGAACTGATGCGGGTCTAACTATCAATAAAGACGTTGATACAACCAGATTGGTGGATGTGGCATGGTTCATTTCCTTGAGATATTGCGTCAACGAGGACGTTGACCTTATTAAGTCGGGGAGGATGTGACGGCCTCATTAATCTGTGCGCTAGTATGAAGGCATGATGACCTTGGAAATTGGCACTTAGCTAGCAAGAAGGCAAGCAGACCTTGTAAGCTAGCCGTGTAGCGCGTGGGTGCAGAGGCACATGGCCTTGCGATGTGTGCATGAGTCCCTGATGCATGATGCGACGATGACCCAAACTAAGCTTCCATCTAGTATGGTGGCTAGACGCGTGAAGGGCTTGGAATGCAGTGCTCCATGCTGGAGCACGCGATGTGGTGCCAAGAGAGCACGCGACGTCCGAGTGCCATAAGGCACGTAATGCGGTGCTCCGCATAGGGGCATGCGACATGGTGCCAAGAAGGCACGCGACGTCCAAGTGCTATAAGGCACTGAGGTGGTGCCATTGTTGGCACGCGATGTGGTGTCAAGAGGACACGAAACATCTGGCTTGTATGGAAAGCGATGCGGTGCCAAGAGGGCATGTGATGCGGTGCTAAGGGCGCGCGACATCCAGGTGTAATAACAGACCCGATATGGTGTCGAGTGGACATGAGACACAGTCATGACTTAGACGTGATGCGGTGCCATGAGGGTACGCCATGTGGTGCCATGAGGGCACGCAACATGAGGCCATGAAGGCCTTGCGACATGTTTGCGATACGGGCGTGACATTATCGCGACATGGTGCTATGTGGGCATGAGGCCATGAGGGCTTCATGACTTGGTCGCAATGCAGACGCGAGATGGATGCGACACGGTCGCAAGGGACGCTGATGCGTGACCTCGCAAGCCATGTGGGCTTGGAGGATGGCACTAGGTGCCACAGACAGAGGATCGTGTGCCATGATTAATGGCAAGACACCACCTTTGTAGGTGTGTGCCACGAGCAGGAGGTCGTGTGCCATGGTGGTATGTAAAACCAATAGGTTTGAGGGTTTTCTGCTATTCTGCTGCCTAAGTTGGTGTTTGGATCATACTTAGGGGGAAGGGAGCTGTGGAGCTATTCTCCCACACATGGGGCCCTGCGTTGTGGGACGAGTGCATGGTCTTTCTAGGTTAGAGGTGGGCCTAGAACATTGCTGTAGCAATGCGGCGCTGTTGCGATGCCATGTATCACCTGGGTGAGGTTACCATGTGGCCCTGTGCCGGCGTCGCCGTGCACATGGGTCGGTGACCTCATGAGGGCACTCAAGGGCTACGTTGGATGCAGTGGTGCGCACTAGCTGAGGGCCTGATGCGGATGTGTGCTGGTCGTGTGCCACACACGATGCTTAATTTGGATAGCATGATGAGTTGCATGCTACTCCAAGTGTGCTGGTCGCATGGGCCACACACGATGATTGGCGTGAATGGCATGAAGAGATGCATGCCACTGTCTGAAGCGAGGAACTAGTGCACTGCATAGGGTGATGCTAGGCAGGCCATGTGGCACTGAGGTGCTGGCATGCGTGAAGTATGCCATGTGGTGCCATGAGGGCACGCGACATGAAGCACTGAAGGCCTTGCGACATATTCGCGATACGGGCGTGACATAGTCGCGACACGGTGCTATGTGGGCATGAGGCCATGAGGGCTTCACGACTGGGTCACGATGAGGACACGACACAGATGTGACACGGTCGGAAGGGACGCTGATGCGTGACTTCGTAAGCCATGTGGGCTTGGAGGATGGCACTGGGTGCCACGAACAGAGGATCGTGTGCCATTATTAATGGCAAGACACCACCTTTACAAGTGTGTGCCACAGGCCGGAGGTCGTGTGCCATGGTGGTATGTCAAACCAATAGGTTTGAGGGTTTTCTGCTATTTTTCCTAAGTTGGTGTTTGGACCATACTTAGGGGGAAGGGAGTTGTGGAATTATTCTCCCACACATGGGGCCCTGCATTGCGGGACGAGCGCATGGGCTTTCTAGCTTAGGGGTGGGCGTAGAACATCGCTACAGGGATGCAGCGCTGCGACAATGCCATGTGTCACCTGGGGTGAGGTTACCATGTGGCCCCATGCCGGCGTCGTGGTGCACATGGGTCGGTGACTTCACGAGGGCACTCAAGGGCTACGTGGGACGCAGTGGCATGCACTAGCTGAGGGCCTGATGCGGATGTGTGCTGGTCATGCAAGCCACACATGATGCTTGGTTTGGAGAGCATGAAGAGCTGCATGCTACTCCAAGTGTGCTAGTCGTGTGGGTCACACATGTTGGTTGGCTTGAATGGCATGAAGAGATGCATGCCACTGTCTGAAGCGAGGGACTAGTGCATTGCACAGGGTGAAGCTAGGCATGCCAAGAGGCACTGAGGTGCTTGCATGCGTGTCACAATTAGACAAGATGCATTAAGTGGGTTTGCCTTGAGTGAAGGCAACACGATGCGGGAGTTCTCGTCCTCTAGGCGGGTGGTATCAGAGTGATGGCTAGATGAGTTAGTCTCATTGTGCGCGACAGCGAGATGTTGCACAAGCGTGATAACCAGTGTTAGGTTATGCTTTGTGACAAACTGGTATATGAGTTAAGCTGGCTTCACTGTAGCGACAGCGAGGCACCGCACGGGCGTGTTAAGACCTGAAAAGTACCACTTTTCACCCCTTAACTTTTGATTAGACCCTTAGCCTCCTAATAAGTTCTCGTTAAGTGTTTTGTGTAGGTAATAATCAGCAGTGAAATAAGGCTAGGAATCCTGTTAAGGAGCCTGCTTTGGCACCAGAAATCCCTCAGAAGAATGAACTCTGAATCTAGACCTAAAATGAGCCTCGGGTAGCTGACCCAAGCTTTAGAGGATTCAGGAGAAATATGCCTCGCACAGTTCAACTGAGCTTCCCAAGACTTTACAGAAACCTCTCGCGTAGATGAATGACTGAAGAGCTTCAAAAACTCAAACTCACACAGCTCTCGCGAAGCTCAAGAGTAGAACACATCGTGTAATGTCGCGTAGTTCAAAGCAGACCTCTCTCAATCTCGCATAGTTCACTCAGAACGGCTGAGGAGAGAGAGCTTCAGAAGATTCCTCGCACAGCTATCGTGCAGTCGCCGTGGGATGTAATTATCAGAAGAAGAACTCCTCGCACAGTTCTCACGCCATTCAAGAAAGAAAACATCTTGGCGAAGGCAAAGCCAACCTCACGAAGATCAAGTAAGACATAGAACCTCGCACAGTTCAAAACTCAGTAGAGCCTCGCGAGGTAACTCATGAAATCCAGTAAAGAGAAGTGCTCGTGAAGTTCTCGCACTGCTCAAATTCACTCTCGCGAAGATCAGCCCAGCGAAGACTGAGCGACGTCGCGACTTCTTGAAGTTCAACCCCGCGACACCTGAGACTGTGTTTTCTACTCAACCTCGCGAAGCCCAATCCAGTGAGAGCACAATTCTCTACCGCGTGACTGCCTGAAAAGCAAACCAAGGTAATCTCATGACGGCTGAAGTTGCAATGTCAAATCATCCTAGAGAAGAGCAAAGAGCTACCACGCGACAAGTCTGGGAAACGACAGCTACCTAAACTTCCATCTCTTCAGCAGAGGACCTTCTAGGAATTTCTAGCAATTAGGGCACGCACTCCCACGCTCAAATCTCCATGCACGCGCCTTGAGGCATCCAAGGATCACTGTTAGGCCACGTGGCATCATTAAAATTAGGGTTTCCTAACCCTAATGCGCCGCCACCCCACTGCTATATAAACTCATACCTAGCTTAGGTTTAGGTATCTGGGAACACTTCTCAGATCATTTTTCTTTTCTCTTTCTTTTTATTTGTAAGTAGTTTTCTTTTTCTCTTTCCTTCTCTCCATAGTCCAGCACTTGCTAGCTATGCCTTTGTATGTGTTTTTGAATTAGATCAATGGAAATTTTGTAATAGGATCTGTATTTTATGGGATTTATGTTTAGATGTGAGATGCTCTATGCAAGGCTGCTGCCTTGTGATCCGCCATTGCTTTGGCTATGTTTCAAAGCAATGGAGGACTGATTTTAAGGGCCACTCAGATCCAAGTGACCTGTGTGTCTGGGCTATCATGATCCTACAGCCTTAGCCCCACCACAGGACCCACTAAATATGAAATTCCCATGGCAGCTTGAGCTGGTAGCCTTGTGACCATGGTGGTAGCAGCGATATTCTTATTTTATCTAGGGCTCCATGAGGAGGATAACCTCTGGGATAGTCTGTGACCATTAAGTGGACAGATTATAGCCTTAGGGTGATTCTGATCCACCGATCCAAGATGGATCCTTCTTCTTTGCACCTGAGCTTATAGAAGCCTGGTGAGAGATTGTACAGAGGCAGACTCCCCTATATTGGTATAGATCTGCCATCAGATGTTGGATCTGATCTGGTTATAGAGATTGTAGGCTGGTGACTAGACCATTATAGCCTCACTCAAGCAATGGACAGCTAGATAGAAGGTTGTATTCAATCTCTTGCTGGTTCTACGTGTCTGGGCTATCATGGTCCTATACAGCCTTAGCCCCACATATAGTGCTTTAGAGATTGAGGTCCCCTATGGATTCTTGAGCTGGTAGCCTGGATGAAATAGTACCTGTAATGATTTACTTGTTGTGTTTTGATCCATCCCTGGATAGTGGCTCCCCTATGGGATAATCTGTGACCATTTGAGTGGACAGGTTATAGCCTTAAGGGTGGAATCATGGCAGAGTGATGGGTTGGATCCTTTCTCCTCAGTGATGATAATGTAGTCACTAGACAGGATTTCTATAACATCATATCTGAATCTGAGTTATAAAACTCCTCTGATCTGGGCTCGATAACATACTTCTCACCCTTTTATATTTATTTTCCACACTCCATTTATCCTTTCAACCCTTTCTGTAGTTTAGACATTAGAATACTTTGAATAAGTGACCTTAAACTCCCTTCCTTTTAGAACTGCCAGATCTGTAGTCAGATCTGGAGGGACTACTAGAGATGGCACCTTTGGAGCTGTAGATCACCTTTCCCTGTGGGACAAACTCTTACTTATCAAAACTTACTACAAAGGACCCTGTATCTTGCAGGTCTAGGACTTCTGAGTTATGCTGAATTCACCCCCTGTTTTACTCTGTCTTTAATTTTTAAATAACTTTCACCACCAACCAATAATGTAAGCACACCAGAATCAACCCAACAAGGCATCGAAAAGAAGTTACCCCATGACATTTGGTATCAGAGCCAGATCATTCCAATTGGGACTATGCTGGCGAGCTAGAGCGATGAGGTGTGCTCTGATTTTGTGACAACCAGAGTTACTTGGGTGCAGTTGAGTTGCACGTCTGCGATAGAGATGCGATGGAGTCACATGCAGAGGGACGATACTGCTGGGTTATATGTTGTAAAAAAAGTACTCGACGCTAGTTGGCCATGTGAGCCACGCGCTGACTTAGCGGGTCGGTCTGAGGTGGATGGATGCTGGTGACTTTCAACATGAGATGTTGAGTCACATAGGTGCTGAGAACACTATTGCCATGTTGGCATGGAGCATAGGGGATGCTCTGTTCTCACTTCGTGATGGTTGTTGCCCATGTGGGCTATATTTTGTGATAGCGGGTCAGTCTAGGATGGATGAACGCTAGTGACCCCAACATGAGACGTTGGATCACATTGGTGCTGATAGCACCATTGCCATGGATGGCAAGGAGCAGGTAGGATGCTCCATTCATATTTATCAACTTGTTGGCCGTGAGTGACACACGTTGAAGTAGCGAGTCAGTCCGAGGCGGATGAACGCTAGTGATCTCCAACATGAGACGTTGGATCACGTTGGTGCTGAGAGCACCATTACCATAGATGGCAAGGAGCAGGTAGGATGCTCCATTCTCACTTGAGGAAGGTGAGATTTTAGAATCAGTCGCTGGTTTATGACATGAGGGTCTGGACCGCTGGTATGCGGCAATGTAAGGATCAATATGTTGTGATGGCCCAGGATCGATGATACAGTTAAGCGAGGCATCATGAGAACTGGATTGAGCTAGGCTGAACCAATATAGGGATCAGAAGCTCGTTGCTTTGTTGAGTGACTATAAGGCACAACATCCGCGAGAGACGGATGGCTAGACGTAGATCTAGCGTGGCTTCAAAGGAAGTCAACGGATGAACCAAATGGGTACCTTCAGAGGAAGCGAGTCCTAGGTGATTCAGTATAGCTTCAGAAGAAGCAAATACAAGAGCCAGATGGGTATCTTTAGAGGAAGTGAGTCCCAGGTGATCATTGAAACCTTTGGTCTACGAGAGGGACCGTAAGTCGAGTTGTAAGAGGTGACTCGAGTCAAGCTATTGGGTGAAGACCGAGGTCGAGGTACTATAGTGTGAGAAGCTGAGAGCTTCATTAACTGAGCAAGATGCTCATGGCAGGCTCTTGGGTGAAAACACAGAGGTGTTGAGGTACTAGAGCACTGTAGGATTATTGAGGGCTTGTGCGGTGATCAAGTCTAAAGGTCTGACAAAGTTGGGTTCCATCGATTGCTATGATCGAAAGATATAAGCCATGTTGCGGATATCGGCCTTGTGAAGCCTAGTGCTTCGTTGGGTTGGGTGTGGTCGCTCATCGACAGTCTCTTGGGTGAAGACACGTGGTGTCGAGGTACTAGAGCTGCAAGATTTACTACAAGCTGAGGCAACTTGGGTGGCAGTCTCATGGTTGGAAACATACGTTGAGGTACTGGAGTTCTACAAATTAGACACAGGTCGAACTCTTGGGCGAAGACACAGAGGTGTTGAGGTGCTAGACGGCAGTGCGGATGAAAGCTAGACTCTTGGGTGAAGACGGACTGTTAAGAACCTAGAGTGCTGCGATGCACAATGAGTGGTGCAAACTTGGATGCTAACGATCAAGTTACTTTTGGTTGTATGAGGAACTAGTATATAAAGATAATTGGGTGAAATACTGACCGGACAAAGTTATTTAGAACACTACGTGGGGTGAAGACACCGAACATGGTTGAAATACTAGCACAGAATTGTGAATGAATGCAGCGAAGTGCACTGATTGTGATTCAGATTCGAGTTGTGCTTTGGTGAAGACCAAAATGTGTGTCGAGGAATTGATGTAGGAGTTCAGATGCTGATGAGGGCATCAGCGCATCGAGTGGGGGAGAAAAATGTGACCAAATCACACCCCTATTGCATAGACCAAAGTACTAAAATGCTTCAAATTCAAAATTTTTATTAGGCAAACTCTTGGGTGAAGACACAGTGTCGAGGTACTAGAGTGAGCTGTAATCACTAATGCTCAATGCATGGCATAGTGACAGATAACGTGGTGCGGAACTGTGTGTAATTGACCAATTTGATCTAGAGAGTAGGTGATAAACCTCGAGGCTAGACATTGGTGGAGACCTTGCATGGAGTGAAGATTAAGATCGAGGAACTGATGCAAGTCTTGGTGTCAGTGTGTACATTGACACAGCTAGATTGGTGGATGTGGCATGGTTCATTTCCTTGAGATTTTACGTCAAGGAGGACGTTGGCCTTATTGAGTTGGGGAGGATGTGACGGCCTCATTAATCTGTGCACCAGCATGAAGGCATGACGACCTTGGAGTTGGGCACTTAGTTAGCAAGAAGGCAAGCGGACCTTATAGCTAACCGTGTAGCGTGTGGGCGTAGAGGTAAGTAGCCCTACAACGCGTGCATGTGTCCCTTATACACGATGTGACGGTGACTAGACGCACGTGGGGGCACGTAGTGCGGTGCTCCGCATAGGGGCACGCGACGTGGTGCCAAGAGGGCACGCGACGTCCTAGTGCCATAAGCCATGTAATGCGGTGCTCCTCATAAGAGCACGCGACGTGGTGCCAAGAGGGCACACGATGTCCAAGTACCATAAGGCACGTAGTGTGGTGCTCCGCGTAGGGGCATGCGATGTGGTGTCAAGAGGACACGCGACATCTAGCTTGTACGATAAGCGATGCGGTGCCAAGAAGGCACGTGATGCGATGCCAAGAGGGCACGTGACATCTGGGTGCAATGACGGGCCTGATATGGTGTCGAGTGTGCACGAGACATAGTCACGACTCAGACGTGATGCGGTGCCATGAGGGTACGCCATGTGGTGCCATGAGGGCATGTGACATGAGGCCATGAAGGCCTTGCGACATGTTTGCGATACGGGCGTGACATAGTCGCGGCACGGTGCTATGTGGGCATGAGGCCATGAGGGCTTCACGACTGGGTCGTGATGCAGATGTGACACAGACACGACACGGTCGTAAGGGACACTGATGCATGACCTCGCAAGCTATGTGGGCTTGGAGGATGGCACTGGGTGCCACGGATAGAGGATCGTGTGCCATGATTAATGGCAAGACACCACCTTTGCAGGTGTGTGCCACAGGCAGGAGGTCGTGTGCCATGATGGTATGTCAAACCAATAGGTTTGAGGGTTTTTTGCTATTTTGCCTAAGTTGGTGTTTGGACCATACTTAGGGGGAAGGGAGGTGTGGAGCTATTCTCCCATACATGAGGCCCTGCATTGCGGGACGAGCGCATGGGCTTTCTAGGTTATGGGTGGGCCTAGAACATCGCTATAGTGATGCAGCGCTGCGGCGATGCCATGTGTCACCTGGGGTGAGGTTACCATGTGGCCCCGTGTCGACGTCACGGTGCACATGGGTCGGTGACCTCACGAGGGCACTCAAGGGCTACGTGGGACGCAGTGGTGTGCACTAGCTGAGGGCTTGATGCAGATGTGTGCTGGTCATGCAGGCCACAGATGATGCTTGGTTTGGAGAGCATGAAGAGCTGCATGCTACTCCAAGTGTGCTGGTCGTGTGGGCCACACACATTGGTTGGCTTGAATGGCATGAAGAGATGCATGCCACTGTTTGAAGCGAGGGACTAGTGCATTG
>CM037597.1:58225435-58235435 GCA_021018995.1 Chloranthus sessilifolius | reverse complement strand
GCGAGCCGCTTTGAAACTCTATTCCTATCCAAGCGGGCGTAATCCTTTGCGCATGACTTAAATACGCCGACGGTATTGTAAGTGGCGAGTGGCCTTGCCGCCACGATCCACCGAGATTCAGCCCTCCGTCAGATCGATTCGCCCCTCCCTCCTCCTCCCAAATTTGTTCGCCCACCGACCATGAGGCTCAAATAAATGAATGCCCACCCACCTATCTAAACGACCAAAGTGTTCGACCCAATCAAGAACTCACACAGACCGACATATACTGCATAACGGTCGGGCCCAATCGACCCACGACAGCCTCCCGCGAACGTTAAAGCACAAGTGTAAAAAATAGCCTCGCAATGACGCTAGGCTAGGACAGTAGTATCGCACGTGACAAGTAGCATCGTACTGCTGCGCTAGGGTAGTAGCCCAGAAAATAGCCTCGCAACGACACTTACGATAGTAGCTCATGTGACAAATAGCATCGCACCACCATTCCCAATATATCACATATGATAAATAGCATTTCTTGGGGACAGTAGCGCTAAGACTTCCCAACATAGCACATGACATGTTCAATGTATCTCCAAGAAATGCCTAACGTAGCCCCAACTCAATGTATCCCCAAGAAATGCTCAACGTGACCCCAACACATGCACAACGTGTTCCCATGACGTGTCAAATGTCCTCCCATGATGAGATGCCCAACATGGATACGATGAAATGTCCAAAGTCGCCCCGTGATGTTGCCCCAAGAAATGTCCAAACTCTTCCCATGATGTTGTCCAACGTAATCCCAAGAAATGCCAAAAGTAACCCCATGATGTTGCCCAACGAGGCCCCATGAAGCGACCAACGCAATCCTATTTTCTGTGCACTCGGACATGAGGTGCCCAACGTCGCCCCAAGACGTGACCTCATGAGGTCACAAGCATAGCCTCATGATACGTTCCCAACATCGCCCCAAGCATAGCCTCATGAGGTACGCCCCATTTTCTGTGCACCAAAGTAATCCCAAGAAATGTCTAAAGTCGCCCCATGCTGTTGCCAACGTGACCCTATGAGATGCCCAACGTGGCCCTGTGATATGCCCCAAGACGTGTCCATCCTTCGGTGCGTCGCATCGTGGCGCCAAAGATCTCGCAATGTTGCCCGGCGCCCGGCGGACACTCAGTAGCATCCTAGCGTCGCAGCAACATGTCATGGGGTAACTTTTTTTAGACGCCCGTGTAGTGCCTCGTTGTCGCTACAACAAGGCCAGCCTAATTCAGATACCAGTTTATCACGAAGCATAACCTAACAGTGGTTATCACGCTCGTGCAACATTTCGTTGCCGCGCACAGTGAGACGAACTTATCCAACCATCACTCTGATACCACCCGCTTAAAGGACGGTAACTCCCGCATTGTGGTAGCCTTCACTCGAGGCAAACCCACTCAATGCATCGTGCCTAATCGTAACACGCATGCCAGCACCTCAGTGCCTCTTGGCCTGCCTAGCTTCACCCTGTGCAATGCACTAGTCCCTCGCTTCAAACAGTGGCATGCATCTCTTCATGCCATTCAAGCCAACCATTGTGTGTGGCCCACGCGACCAGCACACTTGGAGTAGCATGCAGCTCTTCATGCTATCCATACTAAGCTTCGTGTGTGGCCCACGCTACCAGCACACGTCCGCATCAGGCCCTCGGCTAGTGCGCAACATTGCGTCCCACTTAGCCCTTGAGTGCCCACGTGAGGTCACCGACCCATGTGCACCGCGATGCCGGCACGGGGCCACATGGTAACCTCACCCCAGGTGACACATGGCATCGCCGCTTCATGGCAGTGATGTTCTAGGCCCACCCCTAACCTAGAAAGCCCATGCGCTTGTCCCGCAATGCAGGGCCCCATGTGTGGGAGAATAGCTCCACAGCTCCCTTCCCCCTAAGTATGGTCCAAACACCAACTTAGGCAAAATAGCAGAAAACCCTCAAACCTATTGGTTTGACATACCACCATGGCACACCGCCTCTTCCTCGTGGCACAAACTTGCAAAGGTGGTGTCTTGCCATTAATCATGGCACACGATCCTCTGTCCGTGGCACCCAGTGCCTTCCTCCAAGCCCACATGGCTTGTGAGGTCACGCATCAGCGTCCCTTGCGACCGTGTTGCATCCGCATCGTGACCAAGTCATGAAGCCCTCATGGCCTCATGCCCACATAGCACTGTGTCGCAACTATGTCGCATCCGTCTCTCGAACATGTCACAAGGCCTTCATGGCCTCATGTCGCGTGCCCTCATGGTACCACATGGCATACCCTCATGGCACCACATCATGTCTGAGTCATGACTGTATCTCGTGCTCACTCGACACTATATCGGGTCCGTCATTGAACCCAGATGTGGCGTGCCCTCTTGGCACAGCATCAAGTGCCTTCTTGGCATGGCATCGCTTATCATACAAGCTAGATGTCGCATGTCCTCTTGACACCACATCGCGTGCCATCATGGCACCGCCTCATGTGCCTTATAGGACCAGGACGTCGCGTGCCCTCTTGTTACCACGTTGCATACCCCTACACAGAGCACCGCGTTCCAAGCCCTTCACGCGTCTAATCACCATACTAGATCACCGCTTAGTCCAGGTCATCGTTGCATCATGCATACGAGACCCATGCACGCGTCGCAAGGCCACATGCCACTGCGCACACATGCTACACAGCTAGCTACTAGGTCTGCCCGCCTACCTGCTAGCCAAACGCCTAGTTCAAAGGCGATCGTGTAGTCTTTCTGGCACCAAGACCCGCATTAGTTCTTCAACCTTCATCTTCACTCCATGCAAGGTCCACACAAGTACCTAGCCCCGAGGTTTAGTGCCTCCTCGCTAGCCCATCTTGGTTTCATCCGTGCCTACGGATAAGGACTCCCTTGGTCCTTTGCGTGGCTCCGCACCAACGCAATCTATCATTATGACTTCGCGTGGCTCCGCACCCACGCAGTCTATCACTATGCATAGCCTAAGCATTAGTGATCGTAGCTCACTCTAGTACCTCGACACTGTGTGTCTTCACCAAAGAGCTCGCCTAACGAGCTTTGCCTACGGCTCAGCTTGGCTACAAGTCCTTCTCACCTTGTTTGCTAGCGCAATAATGTGCATCATTATGCACCAGGGTCGTGACCACGTCACATCCTCCCCAACTTAATGTGTTGACGTCCTCGTCAACATCTGAACTCCTACGTCAGTTCCTCGACACACGTTTTGGTCTTCACCGAAGCATAACTCAAATCTAAATCGCAGCTAGTGCACTTTGCTGCGTTCATTCACAATTCTGTGCTAGTACTTCAACCATTTTCGGTGTCTTCACCCCACGTAGTGTTTTGAATAACTTGGTCCGATCAATATATCACCCAGGTATCTTTATATACCAATTCCTCATACAACCGGAAGTAAGACAATCGTCAGCAACCAAGCTTTCGCAACTCATTGCTCCTCGCAGCTCTCTAGGTTTTCAACCGTCCATCTTCACCCAGGAGTCTACATTTCATCCACACTGCCATCTAGCACCTCAACACCTTTGTTTCTTTGCCCAAGATTTTGACCTGCGTGTGATTTGTAGAACTCTAGTACGTCGATGTATGTTTCCAACCATGAGACTACCACCCAAGCAGCTTCAGCTTGTAGTAAATTTTGTAGCTCTAGTGCCTCGATGTATGCTTCACAATGCTGAAATCCATAAAATTGCTTATATCTTTCGATCATAGCAACCGATGGAACCCAGCTTTGTCAGACCTTTAGACTTGATCATCACACGAGCCCTCATCGATCATGCAGCACTCTGATACCAAATGTCACAGGGTAACTTTTTTTCGATGCCCGTGCAGTGCCTCACTGCCGCTATGGCGAGGCCAGCCTAACTCAGATACCAGTTTATCACGAAACATAACCTAACACTGGTTATCACGCTCGTGCAACATCTCGTTGCTGCGTACAGTGAGACCAACTTATCCAACCATCACTCTGATACCACCCGCCTAAAGGGCGGGAACTCCTGCATCGTGGTTGCCATCCCTGAATTAAACCCTCTAAATGCATTACATCTACTCGCGACACGTATGCCAATACCTCAATGCCATTTGGCCTACCTAGCTTCACCCTGTGCAATGCACTAGTCCCTCACTTCAGACTGTGGCATGCACCTCTTCATGCCATTCAAGCCAACCATTGTGTGTGGCCCACGCGACTAGCACACTTGGAGTAGCATGCAACTCTTCATGCTATCCATACTAAGCTTTGTGTGTGGCCCACGCGACCAGCACATGTCCACATCAGGCCCTCGGCTAGTGCGCAACATAGCGTCCCACTTAGCCCTTGAGTCCCCATGTGAGGTCACCGACCCATGTGCACCGTGATGCCGGCACGGGGCCACATGGTAACCTCACCCCAGGTGACACATGGCATCGCTGCAGCACCACTTTGAGGTAGCGATGTTCTAGGCTCACCCCTAACCTAGAAAGCCCATGCGCTCGTCCCGCAATGCAGGGCTCCATGTGTGGGAGAATAGCTCCACAGCTCCCTTCCCCCTAAGTATGGTCCAAACACCAACTTAGGCAAAATAGCATAAAACCCTCAAACCTATTAGTTTGACATACCACCATGGCACATAGCCTCTTGCTTGTGCCACACACCTGCAAAGGTGGTGTCTTGCCATTAATCATGGCACACGATCCTCTGGGTGCACGCATCAGCGTCCCTTGTGAATGTGTCGCGTCCGCTTCGTGACCAAGTCGTGAAGCCCTCATGGCCTCATGCCCACATAGCACCGTGTCGTGACTATGTCACGTCCGTGTCACGAACATGTCGTAAGGCCTTCATGGCCTCATGTCGCGTGCCCTCATGGCACCACATGGCATACCCTCATGGCACTGCATCACGTCTGAGTCGTGACTGTGTCTCGTGCCCACTTGACACTATATCGGGTTCATCATTACACCCAAATGCTCCGTGCCCTCTTGGCACCGCATCACATGCCTTCTTGGCACCGCATCACTTATCATACAAGCTAGATGTCGCGTGTCCTCTTGACACCACATCACGTGACACCACATCACGTGCCATCATGGCACCGCCCCATGTGCCTTATAGCACCAAGATGTCGCGTGCCCTCTTGGCACCATGTCGCGTGCCCCTACACAGAGCACCGCATTCCAAGCCCTTCACGCGTCTAGTCACCATACTAGATCGTTGCTTAGTCTAGGTCATCATTGCATCATGCATACGAGATCCATGCACGCATCGCAAGGCCACATGCCTCTGCGCACGCGCACTACACAACTAGCTACTAGGTCCGCCCACCTACCTGCTAGCCAAATGCCTAGTTTAAAGGCGATCGTGCCGTCTTAGTGGCACCAAGACCCGTATTAGTTCTTCAACCTTCATCTTCACTCCATGCAAGGTCCACACAAGTACCTAGCCTCGAGGTTTAATGCCTCCTCGCTAGCCCATCTTGGTTTCATCCGTGCCTACGGATAAGGACTCCCTTGGTCCTTCGCGTGGCTCTACACCAACACAATCTATCATTATGACTTTGTGTGGCTCTGCACCCACGCAGTCTATCACTATGCATAGCCTAAGCATTAGTGATCATATCTCACTCTAGTAGCTTGACACTATGTGTCTTCACCCAAGAGCTCGCCTAACGCGCTTTGCCTACGGCTCAGCCTAGCTACAAGGCCTTTTCACCTTGTTTGCCAATGCAATAATGTGCATTGTTATGCACCAGGGTCGTGACCATGTCACATCCTCCCCAACTTAATGTGTTGATGTCCTCATCAACATCTGAACTCCTACATCAGTTCCTCGACACACATTTTGGTCTTGACCGAAGCACAACTCGAATCTGAATTGCAGTTACTGCACTTCGCTTCTTTCATTCACAATTCTGTGCTAGTACTTCAACCATTTTTGGTGTCTGCACCCCACGTAGTGTTCTGAATAGCTTGGTCTGGTCAATATTTCACTCAGGTATCTTTATATACCAGTTCCTCATACAACCGAAAGCAAGACAATTGTTAGCAACCAAGCTTTCGCAACTCATTACTCCTCGCAGCTCTCTAGGTTTTCAACAATCCATCTTCACCCAAGAGTCTACCTTTCATTTGCATTGCTGTCTAGCACCTCAACACCTCTGTGCCTTCAACCAAGAGTTCAACCTGCGTGTGATTTGTAGAACTCCAGTACCTTGATGTATGTTTCCAACCATGAGACTGCCATCCAAGCTACTTCAGCTTGTAGTAAATTTTGTAGCTCTACTGCCTCAATGTATGCTTCACAATGTTGAAATCCGCAACATTGCTTATATCTTTCGATTGTAGCAAACCGATGGAACCCAGCTTTGTCAGATCTTTAAACTTGATCAGCACATGAGCCCTCACCGATCATGCAGTGCTCTGATACCAAATGTCACGGGGTAACTTTTTTTTTATGCCCGTGCGGCGCCTCGCTGTTGCTACAGCGAGGCTAGCCTAACTCAGATACCAGTTTATCACGAAGCATAACCTAACACTGGTTATCACGCTCGTGCAACATCTTGCTGCCGCACATAGCAAGACCAACTTATCCAACCATCACTCTGATACCACCCGTCTAGAAAATGGGAACTCTCGCATCGTGGTTGCCTTCACCCGAGGTAAACCCTCTCAATGCATTGCATCTACACGCGACACGTATGCCAACACCTCAATGCCAACCATTGTGTGTGGTCCACGCGACCAACACACTTGGAGTAGCATGCAGCTCTTCATGCTATCCATACTAAGCTTCGTGTGTGGCCCACACGACCAGCACACGTCCGCATCAGGCCCTCGGCTAGTGCGCAACACTGCATCCCACTTAGCCCTTGAGTGCCCATGTGAGGTCACCGACCCATGTGCACCGCGACGTCGGCACGGGGCCACATGGTAACCTCACCCCAGGTGACACATGGCATCACCGCAGCACCGCTTTATGGCAACGATGTTCTAGGCCCACCCCTAACCTAGAAAGCCCATGCGCTTGTCCCGCAACACAGGGCCCCATGTGTGGGAGAATAGCTCCACAGCTCCCTTCCCCTTAAGTATGGTCCAAACACCAACTTAGGCAAAATAGCAGAAAACCCTCAAACCTATTGGTTTGACATACCACCACGGCACACAGCCTCTTGCTTGTGGCACACACCTATAAAGGTGGTGTCTTACCATTAATCATGGCACAAGATCCTCTGTCTGTGGCACCCAGTGCCATCCTCCAAGCCCACATGGCTTGTGAGGTCACTCATCAGCGTCCCTTGTGACCATGTCACATTCATGTCGCGTCCACATCGCGACCCCATCGTGAAGCCCTCATGGCCACATGTCCACATAGCACCGTGTCGAAACTATGTCGCGCCCGTATCGCGAACATGTCTCAAGGCCTTCATGGCCTCATGTCGCGTGCCCTCATGGCACCACATGGCATTCCCTCATGGCACCGCATAATGTATGAGTCGTGACTGTGTCTCATGCCCACTCGACACTATATCGGCTTCGTCATTGCACCCAGATGCCGCGTGCCCTCTTGGCACCGCATCACATGCCTTCTTGGCACCGCATCGCTTATCATACAAGCTAGATGTTGTGTGTCCTCTTGACACCACATCGCGTTCCATCATGTGACTTATAGCACTAGGACGTCGCGTGCCCTCTTGGCACCACGTCGTGTGCCCCTACACAAAGCATCGCGTTCCATGCCCTTAACGCGTCTAGTCACCATACTAGATCGCCGCTTAGTCCAGGTCACCGACGCATCATGCATATGAGACCCATGCACACGTCGCAAGGCCACATGCCTCTACTCACGCGCACTACACAGCTAGCTACTAGGTCTGCCCGCCTACCTACTAGCCAAACACCTAGTTCAAAGGCGATCGTGCCGTCTTACTGGCACCAAGACCCTCATTAGTTCTTTAACCTTCATCTTCACTCCATGCAAGGTCCACACAAGTACCTAGCCCTGAGGTTTAATGCCTCCTCACTAGCACATCTTGGTTTCATCCGTTCCTATGGATAAGGACTCCATTGGTCCTTCGCGTGGCTCCGCACCAACGCAATCTATCATTATGACTTCGCATGGCTCCGCACCAACGCAGCCTATCATTATGCATAGCCGAAGCATTAATGATCGTAGCTCACTCTAGTACCTCGACACTGTGTGTCTTCACCCAAGAGCTCGCCTAACGCGCTTTGCAATAATGTGCATCGTTATGCACCAGGGTCATGACCACGTCACAAGCAGCCCCACAGCGCATCATGGCAGCACCCCACACACTACAGCAGCACCTCGCAATGCTGCAGCGGTTTCCCTGACGCATCATGCGGTAGCCCCATAGTCTTTGCGACAACCGCCTGACGTGGTGACAACACCCACCGATCGCGACAAAGATCCGCGTGCTACGAAGATGTGACGAGGCCAATACTCGAGCTTGCATCATGGTGCTTGGGGCACGACATGTGGTGCCAGGAGGGCACACCACATTGGGCTAAGTGGGCCTGGCGATGTGGTTGCACTGCGAGGATGCGACATGGTCGCATGTGGGTAGGACGCGAGAGCGACACGGTCGGGACACGGATGCGACACAGTCAAGGTGGGCTAGCGATGCAGGAGGCATTACGGTATGTCAAACCAAGGGGTTTGAGGTCCTCTTACCATTCGGGCTGAATGACTATTTTACTCTTCTATGTGGGAGACGAGCTGAAGAGTTGCCTTCCACCCACAAGGGGCCTTGCGTTGCCAGAGGGGGTGCAAGTGTCTCCTAGGCCTAAAAGGGTGGGCCTAGGATGTCGACACAGCGATGCCATGTGGCACCCAAGGGAGGTTGATGTATGGCTCTGAACTACGCATCGCAGTGCATACGGTTGGGTAACCTCACGAGAAGAATACCAGCACTGCGTGGGACTCAGTTGAGCATGATAACATGTGGGCCAAGGACGAACGAGTGCTAGTAATTCGGAACACACATGAAGGCAGGCTGCGTTGGACTCAGTTGAGCATGCGAGCGTGAGGCACAAGGCTGTGGGCTTAGTTTGGTATGTGAGCAAGACATGGTGGCATGGGGAGCTGCATGCCAAGACTATTGCGAAGCGAGGTACTAGTGTAGTGCACTGGGTAAATCTTGAGCAAGCCAAGTTTAGCACAGTGGTGTAGATGGCGTGTCGTAAGGGGCATGATAAGTTGGGTGGTAGGCCGTGAAATAGAGGTAACCACATTGAGGGAGTTCCCATCCTCTAGGCGGGTGGTATCAGAGCTGATGTGTAGATGGGTTAGCTTCGTTGCATGCGGTAGCGAAGCACCGCGTGGGTTGAAAGAGCGTCAAAGGAAGCCCCACGACTGTTGGTATCAGAAGTAGGCTGACTTAGCAGTCGTTAGGTGCCGACAGATCGAGGTTACAGTGGCGCACTGACAAGCACAGAGGCCACAGCGACTTGAGACATCACGCGAGTGCCTGACCCAGTTGTCAGAAGAGACCAGCTGTCAAAGAAGACACGCAATGCTATAGTAGCTGCCCCATAGCACTGTGGCAGTAGCCTCACACCACCGTGGTAATAGCCCCTCGCGATCAAGTACCTACCCCTTACGTTATGATACCGCCCAGCCGGTCACGACAAAGACAGCAGAAGGCCGGCAAGACCCCAGTACGCCACAATGAAGACCCCACATTGTAATAGCAACCCACATGTCATGGCAGCACCTACAACGCTTATAGCGCTTACACAGACGCGACAGACCTGACGATCGGCGGCTACCCTACGGTCAGTGGCACCCCTGTGTAGCCACAACATCAGCTTGCACCCCATAGCATTGCAATAGCAACCCTGTAGTGCTGTGGTATGTCAAACCAGTATGTTTGAGGTTCTCCTACTATTTGGCCATATATGGTGTTTAACCCATATATATAGGAGAGTGTGTTCATGACTATCCCCCATGCCATGGTGTGGCCTTGCCACCATGGTAGCCACA
>CM037597.1:58172935-58220435 GCA_021018995.1 Chloranthus sessilifolius | reverse complement strand
CTAAGGAGTGTGTAACAACTCACCTACCGAATCAACTAGACCCGAAAATGGATGGTGCTGAAGCACGCGACCCAAACCCGACCATCGGGGTGATTGTCATGCCTCGATGAGTAGGAGGCGCGAGCAGTCAGTAAAACCTTGAGTCTTGACTCGGGCGGAGGGGTGGTAGTAGCAAATATTCAAATGAGAATTTTGAAGGCCGAAGAGGGGAAAGGTTCTATGGGAACGACACTTGCACATGGGTTAGTCGATCCTAAGAGATGGGGGAAGCTCGTGAGAAAGCGTGCACCACGTGAGCTTCGAAAGGGAATCGGGTTTAAATTCTTAAACAAGGGCATGGTGGCTAACGGCAACGTTAGGGAGTTCGGAGACGTCAGCGAGGGCCTTGAGAAGAGCTATCTTTTCTGTTAAACAGCCTGCCCACCCTGGAAATGGCTCAACCTGAGGTAGGGTCCAGCGATTGGAAGGTGTTAAGACCTGAAAAGTACCACTTTTCACCCCTTAACCTTTGATTAGACCCATAGCCACCTAATAAGTTCTTGTAAAGTGTTTTATGTAGGTAATAACCAGCAGTGAAATAAGGCTAGGAATCCTGCTAAGGAGCCTGTTTTGGCACCAAAAGTCCCTCAGAAGAATGGACTCTAAATTTAGACCTGAAATATCCTCGCGCAGTCCAGCTGAGCTTTCCAAGACTCTACAACAACTTCTCACACAGATGATTGACTGAAGAGCTTCAGAAGCATAAACTCGCGCAGCTCTCACGAAGCTCAAGAGTAGAACACATCGCGCAGTCTCGCATAGTTCAAAGCAAACCTCTCTCAACCTCGCACAGTTCACTAAGAACGGCTGAGAAGAGAGAGCTTTAGAAGACTCCTCACACAGCTGTCGCGCAGTCGCAGCGGGATGCAATTATCAGAAGAGAACTCCTCATGCAGTTCTCACTCCATTCAAGAAGAGAGCATCCTTGCGAAGGCAAAGCCACCCTCGTGAAGATCATTTAAGATAGGGAACCTCGCGCTGTTCAGAACTCATTAAAGCCTCACGTGGTAACTCACGAAGTCCAGTGAAGAGAAGTGCTCGTGAAGTTCTCAAGCTATTCAAATCTGTCCTTACGAAGATCAACCCAGCGACTGCTTCAACTCCAACCTCGCGACTGCCTGAAGAGCAAACCAAGCCAACCTAGCGATGGCTGAAGTTTCAATTTCAAATCATCCTAGCAAAGAGCAAAAGCTACCACGCGACAAGTCTGGGAAATAATGGCTACCTAGCAAAGCTCTGAACCTCAAACTTCCATCTCTTCAGCAGAGGACTTTCTGGGAATTTCCAGCGATTAGGGCATGCACTCCCACACTCAAATCTCTGTGCACGCACCTCAAGGCATTGAAGGATCACTATTCGGCCATGTGGCATCGTTAAAATTAGGGTTTCCTAACCCTAATGCGCTGCCACACCATTGCTATAAATACCCATGCTTAGCTTAGGTATAGAAAAAAGAAAGGAAGAGAAAGTTTAGACCATTTTTTCTTTTCTACATACTGGAATAGCTGGGAACACATCTCATTTCTTGGAGACTTGATTTGAGATCGTTTTGTTTTTCTTTTTGCAGTTGTAAGTAGTTTTCTTTTTCTTTTTCCTTCTCTCCATAGTCCAGCACTTGCTGGCTATGTCTTTATATGCATTTTAAACTAGATTAATGGAAGTTCTGTAATAGAACCTGTACTTTGTGGGATTTGTGTTTGAATGTGAGATGCTCTGTGCAAGGCTGCTGCCTTGTGATCTGCCATTTCTTTGGCTGTGATTCAAAGCAATGGAGGACTAATTCTAAGGGCCATTTAGATTCAAGTGACCTGTGTGTCTGGGCTATCATGGTCCTATATAGCCTTAGCCCCACCACAGGACCCACTAGATCTAAAATCCTCATGGGAGCTTGAGCTGGTAGCCTTGTGACCATGGTGGTGGCAGCGATATTCTTGTTTTGTCTTGGGCTTCGTGAGGAGGATAGCCTCTGGAATAGTCTGTGACTATTCAAGTGGACAGGTTATAGCCTTAGGGTGATTCGAAGGTTGTACTCAATCGCTTGCTGGTTCTATGTGTCTAGGCTATCATGGTCCTATATAGCCTTAGCCCCACACATAGAGCTTTAGAGGTTGAGGTTCCCTATGGATTCTTGAGCTGGTAGCCTGGATGAAATAGTGCCTGCAATGATTAACTTGTTATGTTTTGACCCATCCCTGGATTGTGGTTCCCCTATGGGATAGTCTGTGACCATTTGAGTGGGCAGGTTATAACCTTAAGGGATTGAATCATGGAGAAGTGATGGGTTGAATCCTTTCTCCTCAGTGGTGATAATGTAGCCATTGGACAGGATTTCTATAACATCAGATCTGAATCTAAGTTACAAAACTCCTCTGATCTGGGCTCAATACCATACTTCTCACCCTTTTATATTTATTTTCCACACTCCATCCATCCTCTCAACCCTTTCTGTAGTTTAGACATTAGAGTACCTTAGACTACTTAGAATAAGTGACCTTCAACTCTCCTCCTTTTAGGACTGCCAGATCTGTAGTCAGATCTGTAGGGACTACTAGAGATGGCTCCTTTGGAGCTGTAGATCACCTTTCCCTGTGGGACAAACTCTTACTTATCAAAACTTGCTACAATGGACCCTGTATCTTGCAAGTCTAGGATTTCTTAGTTGTGCTAATTCCATCCCCTATTTTACTCTTTCTTTGATTTTTAAATGACTTTTACCATCAACCAATAAAACACACAAAACTCAGAAATCGCCAACAAGTTTTTGGCGTCGCTGCCGGGGATAGATGATCTATTAGTAGACCCTTAGTTTTCATATTCTTAGTATTCTTTGCAAATGTGAATAATTGATACTACTGACATAATTTTAAACCTTTCTTGCAGAACTAGATAGGAGCAGTGAAGGACAGTTGGACTGCAATTGGAGCTTAGCTACCTCTGTTTGCAAACTCTCTGACTTTTAAAACTCTGTCTATCTTTCTTAAAAATTTTCTAGCAGTATCTAGGATAGTTTTAGATGTATTCTTTGAATAGCTGTAAATTAGTTAGATAGATTTGTTAAATTGTAAAGTTATTCTTTTGCAATATGCCTGCAAGAAGCTTTCCTTGCTGTTGGTGTGCTTGTATGCTAGGGAGGAGATCTCTCAGCCCTACTTTAGAGCCTCTTAACCCTGAGTTAGAAAGGGGAAGGAGACTTAGAAGAGACAGGCACACCACAGGAGAGCCCCCAAGTGAATCTGTGACAGCAATTATGGGTGAAGAACAACCCAGAACCCTCAAGGAGTTGAATGCTCCGGATGACTATAACTCTCCTTTTAGCATTCAATTCCCTGCTGTTCAGGGGGACTATGAAATAAAAACTTCAATCATCCAGATGCTGCCCTCTTTCCATGGGCTTAGCAAGGAGGACCCTTACAAGCATATTGACCAGTTCTTGGCCTTGTGCACCACTTTTAATATCACTTGTTTGGGACCTGAGGCTACTAGGCTCAGACTCTTTCCCTTCTTTCTGAAGGATAGGGCCAGTACCTGGTTGACCACTCTTACCAACAATAGCATTGCTTCATGGAAAGACCTGCAGACCAAGTTCCTGACCAAGTTCTTTCCTGAGACGAAAACTAGCCAGTTGAGGAAAGAGATTCTTGCTTTTGCTCAATCCCCAACTGAGAATTTTAACCAGTCCTGGGATAGGTTTAAAGAAATGCTCAAACAATGGCCCCACCACAAGATCCCAGAGTGGCAGCTTGTACAAAGCTTCTACAATGGGATTGATGAGAAAAATAGAGATATGGTCGATGCCTCTTGTGGTGGATCCTACATGCACAAGACTGCTGAGGAGGCATGGGAATTGTTTGAGGTGATTAGTGAGAATGCTTTACAAAAGCCATCCCTGGCAAGAACTAGTCAGGAATCTGAGTCAAAGGTGGGGCCTGCTGCTGGATCAAGAGGAAAAGTTTATGAGGTGTCTGGGAACAATGACCTGCAGCTACAGATGGCAAACCTCTCTATGAAGTTTGACAAATTGCTGACTGTGATGCAACCTAGAAGGGCTGCTCATGTGGCGGAATGTCCATCTGCAAGGCAATTTCCAGAATTGGTTTTAAAACATGTTGCTGCTGCTCAATTTTATGGCCAGCAATAATCTGGGGGCTACAATAGACAGCCATATGGATACCAGCACCAAAATGCTGGTTACCAATGGAGAGACCACCCAAATATGAGGTGGAGGCAAGACAACTACATGCAGCCCCAACAGATGTTGGCCTTACCACAAAGGCCACAACAGCAGTGCAATCAAGGGAATGCCCTTAGGTCTAACTTCCAGCACCATCAGTAGCCCCATCAGCAACAAAATCAATTGGTCGTACCCCCATCTCAACTCAGAAATACTTTTTTTGAGGACCAGGTCTTGACCTCACTACAAAACTTGGGTTCCTTGGCTCCGACTGTGAATTCTCATGGTCAGAGCATCAAGAAGATGGAAGAGCAGATTGGCCAACTAGCAAATACCTTAGCCAAAAGAGAAGAGGGAAGGTTGCCCAGTCAACCAGTGGTTAACCCTAAGGGCCAATTTTTGATTGGTGAAGGATCCTCAAACCCTGAAGGGGATCTTTCATTGAATTGATGATAAGTAATGTGCACCTTTGTATGATATGTACTTTACAGTTTAGAGGAATTATAGTGATCTTGTTAGAATCTGAGTTTAGTGCTTTATGCCTACTTTTATTCCTGCTCCCCTTATCTGCTAATTTCAAGTGATTGAATGATGATGGTATTGTATGAATGCTTTTTATGATGTGAGAATTTAATGCTTTGAGAGTATGAGAATTTTTGAATGTTTTATAATGCTTATGGGTGTCCCTGGAAGCGAGCCTGTGAGAGAATCCACCCACAAAATAAAGGTCAAAAGGCTGATTAGTGGGTGTGTGAATTCTAACTCTGTTAAGCCATCGCGGGGTTCTGAAAATTTGGTTTGGTTTCCTCTCGCGCAGTTCATAAAGAATTACTTTGCTTTTGTCATGAAGTTTCGATTATATGGGTGGGCTGCCTCGCGCAGTTTAAATGAACATCTAATCTCGCGACCCATTCATGCCTATCCAGCGAGCGGATATTTTCAAAGCCCGCTGAGCCTCACGATATTTAAAATCTCACCCCGCGCTGCTTTTCTTTATTGCTTTCTCTTTCCTCTCCTGCCAGCGAAACCCTAGCTCCCACTCCTCTCAATCTCTCTCCTCCAGCATCCTGTCTACAGTTTATTGCTCACTTTGAAATTCTGGATTTTTGTTCTTAAAGCTTCCATCAATAGTTGCCCCCTGCTAGGAGCTCTTGCGATCTACCATGCATCAAATTGAACAGAACCCTAACTTTTAGGGTAAGACTCAACTCTTGATTGTTTTCTTTCAAAATTTTCAACTGCACACTCACCAAGGAGAATCTTGATGGCTCCTAAAAGTGCACCTGTGAAGAGAGCCAGGGACCAGGCCACCATGAAGCTTGCCCCTAAGAAAGCCAAGTCCTCTATGGCACAACAAAAAGGGAAGGAGGTGATTCCTGAGGTGGTGTTGTTGCTTCTTAGTGTGCTTGATTTATGTGTGTTTTGAAAACAGGTTTGCAACTGCTAAATTATACTGAATCTAGAATATTAAAAAGAGTAAAGAAATATCAGCACAGGTAGAAGTGAATTAGCCTGCAAGATCAGGGCCAATTGTAGCAAGTTTTAAATGTGAGTGAAAGATCATCCACAGAGAATTTGTCTAAAATGCAAGATAAACCTCCAGATCTGAGCTACTAGATCTGGCCTCTTATCCTATCTAGAAAGCACATAAGATGGGAGGTTGAATTTGTCACATTAACTAAATAATAAAAGTAAAAGTTAAACTAAATGATCCAGATCCGAGTTGGGGGAACGTTTGAGGTAAACTTGTAAAAAAAAATGGAGAAGTAATATCTAACTTTGATTTGGTCCTTGAAACACAATGAGAATGACTGCCGATCAACAGAGAAATGATTCAATCTTCATCTGGCTACAAGCACAGATGTAAGAGAAATAAATCTAACTCAAGGATTAGACTTAGGCTTATGGCTATGGTCTGTCCACTTTAATGGCCACAGACCATCCAATAGTCTTTAATCCAAATCCTTAGTTTAGAACAAGAAGCATCACTACAAATGCCGTGAGAGATTAGGTTACCAACACTAATTCTCACAGGATTAATGACTCAAGGGAAATTGCATGAAAACAGTAAATCTAAAGGAGTCTAATGCAATAAGGAGATCAGAGGGAACCCTTAACATGAGTCCAATTGAGAATGTACGGTTTACAACAACCTTTTCAAATCCACCATTACAATTACAAAGCACAGCTTAAACAGCTCTCAGATTTGTAGTCTTGAATACAACTCTCTTTTGAATTACAGAAATATCTCACAGCTCTCAATTGTAAGTAAAAGTGAAGCTATTATAGGGATTTCAGACAAACTATCTGGTTTGGAAATGGGGGAATAGGAATGAAACTCAAAATCTGGATGCCCAAATTGGGCAAATGGTTCGTCTATTTATAGTTTTCCCTAAGTTCAGCTCAGATGTGTATCAACCAATCAGAAGTGCTCAGATCTGTATTGACCAATGGTAGTCGAGCACGAGGATCCAGATCTGTTCTGGCCAATCAGAATTCCTTGATCTGGTTCAGCCAATCAGGTGAAAAAGGCATCGATTCTGTTATGCATTTTGAAAGTCTGTTAGAGTTTCTAGAAGTTCCCGCCAAGTTATTTCATCTCTGGGTGCTCACATGGGGTAGAATATGCCTTCGCTTCATGCTTAGAATCTTCTGAAATGTCCCTAGGTTTTTAGATGCATTGGGCCGCGTGAAACAGATTACTGAATTGCCCTTGCAAAAGCTGGGAACCTCCAGAATACCTTTTCGCAAAGCTTAGGGGGCTTTTCGCAAGGTTCTGGTTTTGTTCAAATTGAGTTTTCTTCTTTTCGAAAAGGTAAATCATCTCTTCGAAGAGTTCAGATGCTCTTCGAAAGCTAAGCCTGGAGTTTTTGTTCTTTTTGAGTTTCGTGTTCTTTCTGAGCAGTTCGGAGTTCTTTAAAAGTACTCTGTAGTGCATTTTTCTGTTCGAATTGCTCCATACTTCTTTTCTGGGTTGAGACCAGGTCTTTGCCTCTTCAATTCAGACCTTTCACCAACTAGTGAGGTTGTTTCTTCTCTTTCTTCCTTTGGATTGACATGGATTGTCATCTTTTTGGCACTTTTGAGCTACTTTCAAGGTTAAGCCTGCCTTTATTGTTAGCTGTAAAACAAACACTTAAAACACTTATTTAGTTCTCTCAAGGGTCTATCAGCCCAGATTAAGGGGTGAAAAATGGTATTTTCCAGTTCTCAACACACCCCCAAACCTAAGCTTTGCTAGTCCCTGAGCAAAGACAAAATTTAAAAATAGAATGAAAAGCCATTTTTGTAGGGAGCACAGTTGCATTTAGCATATGCAATAAGCCTTTTAAATCCCTAGGTGATCCCTAGTGGAGGAGGAGTGAAGTCTCCTGAGGGTTTTCAGTGAAGGTACCCACAAACTTCTCCAATAAATCAGTTAAGATTAATGCAGTTCTGTTAAAGCAAACTTTCATCCAATCAGATTATTCACACCTGCATCAGTCAGGTTGTAAGAAGATTTTCAAGAAAACATCAGTTCAAAACTAAAATTCTGCTGTAATTCCTTTACCATTCACTCAGTTGGTGTCAAAAAGTTTTTACAAGAAAAATTAATGAAAAGCTTGCCTTCTATTTGGGAATTCAGTTTTGATGTTACCCCAAATAATTTGATTTCAAACTCAACTCTCACCAGGGTTTTCACTCACCATGCAAATATGAGGGTTGCACTATTTCACACAGCTCAAGAGAAATTACAGTCCTCAAATAGGATTGTAAGCAGGAGCATAGGCATTGCTTTTCAGTTCTAAATTTACTACTTCTTTCACCATAGATTACACAAATCCTTATCTCCATGTGACAACTCAATCCATCATTGATCAGTAAGGACTTTAACATAGGTTGTAATGTGGCTTATGGGTGAAATTTATCAAGAATAAAGGGGTGGAATGGAGTTCAAAATTGAGAAGTCAGTCAAGGTAAGGAGGTGATAGACACACCTTCTTCAATTCAGCACAATTTCATCTTCTTCTTTGAATTTTCAGAGCCAAAGTGGCCATCTTTTTCTCTTTCTTTTTCAAACTTCCAATGAAATGCCTTCTCCTTTTTTTTTTTTTTTTTTCAAAGCAACATTGACTGGAATGCCACATTTCTTCTGCTGATACATCATTGCCTTCAATTATTTTTTTACCAAACTATTACCCAACTCACCTTTCTTTAGCTTCCTTCCCTTTATCTTCTGACTTCTCGGAGTGAGGGTTAGGCTAAATGAAGTTGATGAGGTTATTGGATGAGGTTTCAAAGGAATCTTAGATTTGTACAGCTCAAATGGTGTGTATCAAGGGCAGTTTCAACAGGTTGGGCTTTTTGAAGTTCAAACTATCTAAAAGGAGGCCTTACATCATGTCTTTAATATCATGATTGCTGTCAAACTATTTTAACTTGGATATATGTAACTTCTAGTGATAACAAGTAGGTTTAAACAGTCCCTAGAGCAGAAAAAATTGCCAATTCATCCAAAGAATACATTTCAGGTCCAAATCTCACTGAGTGTGGTTTTCTATCAAATTCCTGAGGTATATCATCATTGTTTTCTCTCTTTTTAGGTTTACTAAAACATCAATTTTCTTTTGGAAATTTTCTGACATTCACTTCATGAAAGTATTAGAATTACATTAGAAATTAATTTTAAAAAGTTTTAACTTCCTCATTTTTCAAAACAACAGGTGTGAAATTACTTCATTTTCAAAAATTCTACTGATCATAAGCTGCACCAAGCATTAACTTACTTATTTTATTGGCATACCTGCCATACCCCCAAACCAAAGGGGAGCAGGGTCTACACTGGTCCAAAGTAGAGAAGAGATATAAGCAAAAAAAAAAAAATCATGATGACAAGAGGACAGACAGAAATGCACATTAATTTCACAAGAAAAACCATAATATATATTACAAACTTATACCACAGATAAGTACAAAGTGCTTTAATAACTGGGGTCAAAATCTGTGTCATAAGTTGGTTCAATTGGCTCAAAACTGGAGTCACTGTCAGAATCAGAACTAGAATCAGTATTGGAGTCTGAACTTGATTGAGCTTTCTCCTGGATTGTGTTTTGCAGCTCAGTGTATTCCTCTGATTTGATCTTTTTGGTGAGGCCAATGTACTTGCCAAGTCTAGTGGTCAAGTTGTGTTTGCAACATGGTCACCTTGTGTTGCTCACTCCGAACCATCTGAAAGGTTTGACCCAGCAAGTCCTTCATTTTCTCTCTCTCAAATTTCATAAATAACTCCAATTTTCGAATCCGGTTTTCATAAGGGGTTCGAATGTAGGCTTGTAAATCAGCTAACCCCTTTAGAACATCTCTACAGATATAAGGATTTTCTTCCATGGCTCTTCTGAGGGTGGCAAATCTAGGAAGGGGAATGGAATAGTAGGGGACCAAAGGTGTCCCGGTATGGGAGGGAGAAGAAGTGTCCAGGAGGACTTGAAGCGGGTCATGTGGCTTGCTTTCGGAGAAAGTGAGGAGTGGTGGAGGATGCAACCAAGGGACCTCAGTTCGATTTGGGTAGCATGGGCGGTAGTGGTGGGGTGGGCGGATCAACCAATACAACCTTCGGTTTGGGTTTGGGTAGCATGGGAATCAACGGTTGTGTGGGATGTGAAGGCTAAGGTTTGGAGAAGGTCATTGGTCACAGACTGGTTTTCTGTGTTGAGTTGTAGTTGGGCTTGGATGGATTGTAGGTAGGCAAGTATTTGGTTAATAGATGCAGGTGGGGGAGAGGTGGGCATAGCAGGGACTGGTACAACTGAAGTGGAGGTGGGGTGCAATGGTCAGTAAAGGGAGAAGTAGGTAAGTGAGTGAAATGATGAGGGTATAGGGATAGGTTCAAGCCCCATGGTTTCAAAATAGATCCCATTAAGGAAGAATAAGCCTCTGAGTGAAAGGCTCAGTTCGGTGTATGGGATACTTCGGTGTGTAATTTGAATGGCAGGTGAATTTGAGGGGCTTTAGAGCAGAGGAGTACAGGGAGATGGGGCAATAAAGTCTGCAGCTAAAACATGGGCATTGGTGGGAGAAATTGGTGGTGTGAGTATGGTTGGAGTGGTTGGTGTAGAGGGGGAATCTATAATTGGAATAATGGAGGGTATGGGAGATGGGACAGCTGGGATAGGTGAAGTGGCAGGGGCTGGAATAGGGGAGGAGGGTGAAAGGCCAACTTCCTCAAGAATTGGTGCAGCTGAAGAGCTGGTCACCATGGGAAGGATAGTTTCTTCAAAAATGGGTGCAGCTAAAGAGCTGGTCACCACAGTCTCTGCAGGCTTGCCAAGAAGTGGTGCAGCTACAGAGCTGGTCACCACAGGTTCTACCAAAACCGGTTCTAAGGGAACTGCAGGGGCAGGTTCAGGTGCAGGTTCACCTTCCTCTCTCATTCTTCTCAGCATGGCTTGGCTTGTAGTCCAAGCCTTTTTCCCAAAATTGTGAGGAGCAATGACTTCAAATGCCTCCTCATGATCAATGTCAAACTTGGCTCTGAGGAGGCAGTGATTAATCTACCAAATGGGAGGCCACAATTTAACGCTCCTTTTCAACTTTGCACTAATATACCATGGCTTCAAAAATTAACATAGGGCATTGAAAACGCCCTTAGAAAAATGAAAGAGCCTCAAAATTGGTGTTCTCCTCTCTTGGTCGTGTTTCGGTGACATAAAAACTTTCCCTCAAAATGGAGTCCATCAATAGAAATTGGGGGGCTAGGTCTCTCCTCATGATGGACTGTCCAGTGCCCACAATTCCTTGGGTTAAATGTGCAGCCATTTCTCTAAAGGAGGCTATTTCTGGAGCAGCCAATGGACCAGAAGGATCAAATTGGAAGGGTATCCCCAAAGCATTCCCTATGTCTTCAAATGTGATGATGAATCGCAATCATCAATAAAGATAACCAGGGTAGGGACATCATCTCTTTCAGTGACCTTGATTAGGTTTTGGTACCATAACTTCACCATTCGTGGGTAAATTTTCTCTGGCAAGGGGGTAAGGATATTGCTTAGTGAGGCATCTCTTATGTATTTTAAAGATAACAGGCAATCCGGTTTGTTGACGAAAAAAGGTTCGTCCACAATCAGCTCAGGAATTAGCTTCTGAGCTTCAATGAATGGATTTGGTAGTACCAAATGGATAGGCAGAGGAGGAAGCTCGGCTCGGGACTAGCGGCGGGGATGGGTTCCTCATGTCTCACTTTCTTCCTTTCTCCACCCTATCCGCTTTATCCATAGATAGTTTTCTTTTGGCTGAAGTTTTGGTTTTTCCTTTTGGGGTAGGTTTGCTAACTTTCTTAGCAGAGGATTTTGGGAACATGGCAGCCAACGATTTCTCCGCTTTTCCCATTCTAAATTGATGTATGAAAATGCCCACAACAGATGCTGACACAAAATCAAATTTTCCAAATGATAAACAGAGAGAATGTGTAGAGAAATACCGAGATCTAGGGTTTTTGATTGAACGTGTTGTTTGCTTGCAGAAATCCCCCAGACTAGAAGCTAAAATCCTTCTCTGAAAACTCAAATGATCGAACAAAGGTGAAGAAAAGTGTAGCAAGATTCTCAAATCGCGCAAGGAAAGAAAGAAATAGGGTTTCTGTGGAACAGGTCGCTCTTCAGCTTGAATATGAAACCCTACTTGAAGGGTTTAAATATACTCGAGTTAATTTAAGTTTTCGAAAAGTTCTAAAATAGACCTTTTGACAACTGCGAATGGCATCAGTACCATTCGAAAAGTTAATAGCTTCAGAAACATCTTTTCGAAAAGAAACTAGCTTCAGAAATATCTTTTCGAAAAGAAATTAGCTTCAGAACCAACTATTCGAAAAGCAAATAGCTTCAGAAATATCTTTTCGAAAAGAAAATAGCTTCAGAACCAACTATTCAAAAAGCAAATAGCTTTAGAAATATCTTTTCGAAAAGAAAATAGCTTTAGAACCAACTATTCAAAAAGCAAATAGCTTCAGAAATATCTTTTCGAAAAGAAAATAGCTTCAGAACCAACTATTCGAAAAGCAAATCCTTGCTTCAGAAATATCTTTTCGAAAAGAAAATAGCTTCAGAACCAACTATTCGAAAAGCAAATCCTTGCTTTCGAGCAGTTCGTTACAAATCCAGAGTCTTTTCGAAAAGTAATTTGAACTTTGCGAAAAGATAATTATTACTTTGCGACTTAACTTGGAGCATATTTAAACCATGCGAAAAGAGACAAATCATGAATAAAAATAGAAACAAAGAAACTAAGCAAAAACTATGAAATAAAAACATAATGTACAGTTATCCACCATCAGATTTTTGGAGGTTCATGATGACAGATGGGCAGCACAGGCTCCTGGGTATTTTCAATGCATGGTTTGAGCCTCTGACCATTTACTTTCAGGATTCTTCCATTACTTGGATCAAGGATGTCAACAGCTCCCGAAGGGGCTGTCTGAATGACAGTGTATGGCCCTTCCCATCTGGATCTCAGCTTTCCTGGAAAAAATTTGAGTTTTGAGTTAAATAACCATACCTTAGAGCCCTCAGTGAACTCTTTTCTCAATAAATTTTTATCATGGAAAGTTTTGACTTTTTCTTTGTAAAATCTTGAATTTGTGTATGCATCCATTCTCAGCTCCTCCAACTCAGCAAGTTGCAGTTTCCTGAATGGAAATGCCAAAATAGGCTGTAAAGGCATTGAGTTTCTCTTAGAAATGCTGCCCAATTTCTGACAGTTTTGGCAAGACTTACAATGCTGCAGAGCATCTTTGAAAAGTGTAGGCCAATAAAATTCGCACTGCAAAACCTTTGCAGCAGTTTTGTTTCCACTAAAATGACCTCCACAGGCCTGTTCATGACACATAGAAAGTATTCTATGAAATTCTTTGTCAGGGACACATTTTCTTATTATTTGGTCTGCACAACTCTTAAACAGATGAGGATTTTCCCAGATGAAATGTTTAACCTTTGTGAAGAAAAGATCTTTATCCATTTTATTCCAATGTTGAGGAATTCTTCCAGTAGCCAAAAAGTTGACTATGTTTGCAAACCAAGGAGTGTGTACACTAATGGCAAAAAGTTGCTCATCAGGGAAAGATTCATTGATAGGAAGCCTATCAATCTCAGCAGTTAAAATTCTAGACAGGTGATCAGCCACCACATTCTCCACCCCCTTTTTATCTTTGATCTGTAAATCAAATTCCTGTAATAGGAGAATCCACCTGATTAATCTTGGTTTGGTGTCCTTCTTAGACAGAAGGTATTTCAAAGCAGAGTGGTCAGTGAACACCACTATTTGTGAACCCAAGACATATGACCTGAATTTCTCTAAAGCAAAAACAATTGCCAGCTCTCTTCTCGGTTGTTGTGTAATTGAGTTGTGCATCAATCATTGATCTCGGCATAAGCTATGACATGAGGCACTTTTCCTTTCTCTGTCAAGGACAGCTCCCAAAGCATAATCGATGCATCACATCGCTCAAAAGGTAGTGAATAATCTGAGATCGCAATATTGAGCCAAATCAAACAGTTTTTTAAAAATTCAAAAGCCTTCATGCATTCATTATTGAAAACAAAAGGGACATCTTGGCACAGCAAATGACAAAGAGGTTTGGTTATTTTACAAAAGTCCTTAATGAACCTTCCAGAAATCCAAAGATGTCCCTGAAAACTTCTGATTTGTTTAACGGTTTTGGGAGGTGGTAAATGTGCAATTAAATCAATTTTTGCTCTGTCCACCTCAATGCCCTTGTGAGAAACAACATGGCCAAGGACAATGCCTTGGGTGACCATGAAATGGCTCTTTTCCCAGCTCAAAACTAGATTGGTTTCTTCACATCTCTGTAATACCAATTTGAGATGATGTAAACACTGGGAAAAACTGTCTCCGTAGATTGAAAAATCATCCATAAAAATCTCCATAAATTGGTCAATCATATCAGAGAAAATGGAATACATGCATCTTTGAAAGGTAGCAGGAGCATTACAAAGACCAAAAGGCATTCTCCTATAGGCAAAAGTGCCAAAAGGGCAAGTGAATGTGGTCTTTTCCTGATCTTGTGGGTACACAGGAATCTGGTTGTAACCAGAGTAACCATCAAGAAAACAGTAATAAGCTTTTCCTGCTAGCTTATCTAAAATCTGATCAATGAATGGGAGGGGGAAATGGTCTTTTCTGGTCATTGCATTTAATTTTCTGTAATCAATACAGACTCTCCACCCAGTTGTTTGTCTGGTTGACATAAGCTCACCAGAGTCTGAGGTTACAACAGTGATCCCAGATTTCTTAGGTACCACCTGTGTAGGTGCCACCCAAGCTGAATCTGAAATGGGGTAAATGACCCCTGCATCCAACAACTTAACAACCTCTTTCATGACCACTTCTTGCATATGAGGGTTCAGCCTCCTTTGCATTTCCCTAGAAGGCTTTGCATCTTCTTCAAAATGGATTTTGTGCATGCAAACAGCTGGACTGATTCCTCCCAAATCAGCAATAGTCCAGCCAATTGTCCTTCTATGTTCTTTCAAAACTATCAACAGCTCTTCTTCTTGCTCCTTTGTGAGGGAGGAAGAAATAATTGCAGGCAATGATTTATGATTTACTAAAAACACATATTTCAAATTTTCTAGCAGCTGCTTTAGTTCTAAATCAGGTGGGCTGAGAAAAGAAGGTAACAAAGGTACCTTAGCTGTTTGTGGAAGGGGGAGAGTAGCAGGTTTTCAAGAAGAGAAACTTGCTGATTGGTTATGAGTTCCTTGCACAACATTTATTTCCTCAGAATTTGAGATATGAACTGTTTCTTCTTCAGAATTTCCCCAAGCATCTTTAACATTTGTGGTGAAATCTTCACACTGCAAAAACTGTTGTAAAGTCCCTTCTACAAGTTCATCCAATAGATCAACATGAAAACATTTTTCAGAGCTGAATTGAGGCTGTGCGACTTTATTATAAACATTTAATTTTACCTTCATGTTTCCAAAAAAGACTTCCATAATACCAGACCTGCATTGAATGCAAGCATTTGCTGTAGCCAGGAATGGTCTTCCCAAAATGACAGGGATGGAAGTTTTGCTTTTGGTAGGTTCCATGTCCAAAACTAGAAAATCAGCAGGATAGAAAAATTTATCTACTCCCACCAATACATCTTCAATCATCCCAACTGGTTTCCTTTCAGATCTGTCTGCTAGTTGTAACACCACATGAGTGGGTTTTAATTCTCCCAAACCTAGTTTCTCATATACAGAATATGGAAGCAGGTTGACACTAGCACCCAAATCTAATAAAGCCTTTTAAATGGTATGTTCCCCAATAATGCAAGGGATTGTGGGGATTCCAGGATCTTGAATTTTAGGAGCTGTGGCAATGGATAACACCTGATTAATTCTTTCCACAGGAAAGACCTTCTTGGATAACTGTATCCTAGATAATCTTTTGTGAGTGCAAACATATTTCAGAAATTTTGCATATGCTGGAATTTGTTTGATTGCCTCAAGCAAAGGTAGATTTATCTTGACTTGCTTGAAAGTCTCCATCATTTCATCTATTTTTGTGTTCCCTTTATCAAAAGGAGATACAGATTTCATTGCATGAGGAAATGGTAAATGAGGAACTAGTCCTTCATCTACAACTTTGGAAGCATTTTCAAAACTTTTTGGATTTTTTGTTTTTTATTTGTTTGATTTTTCTGAGGTCCATCAGCACCCCCACTGCTATCATTATGCTGCTCTTGCTGCATATCTTTATCATTTTCCTCATTTTTTTCTTCTTCAGTACCCACTTTGTTATTTATAATTCTTCCACTTCTCAAAGTGGTGACAGATTTTACTTCTTCATGTGAATTAGAAGCTTCTCCAACCATGAACTGTCCTTTGGGATTGTTCAATGGTTGGCTGGGTAACTTTTCTTCCTCTCTTTTGGCCAAAGTATTTGAAAGCTGTCCCAATATTTCTTCAATCTTCTTTATGCTCTGGCTGTGAAAATTCGATCGAGTTAAAGATCTAAATTCTGAGTGAATTTAGGACTTGATCTTCAAAGAAGGGACACGGAAGGGGTTTGAGCTGGCGATTCTTGCCGGAGTTGTTGTGGAATGAAATTTCTTTGAAAACTTTGTTTGGCATAAAATTCTCTTGATAAAATTTGCAGTTTTGAAAGGCATTTGGTTCTTTGGTTGTTGCTGCTGTTGTGATTGATAATTCCCTTGGTTCCACCTCAAATTAGGGTGTCCTCTCCATGGATATTCATTTGACTGCATCTGTCCAAATGATTGAGCAGCATGAGCTTGTTCCACCATTAAATCTGAGAACTGTGGTGCAGTAGGACATTGGTTAATTGAATGAGTAGGGGACTGGCATATCAGACATGCCTCCTCTACTCTTGCAATATTTGAATTTTTAAGTGAGTCCATCAATCTATCAAACTTTGTGGTTAAATTGTCCATCTTTCTTTCCAACTCATTCACCTCATAAATCTTCCCTTTGGTGGGTTGCTGATTGCTCAACCTAGCAGGATTTTCAATATCTCTTGACAGAGATTCCTGTTGAGTTGAGTTTTCACCAATTACTTCAAATAAGTCCCAAACCTCCTCAACTGTTTTTTACAAGTAAGTGCCTCCACAGGAGGCATCTACCATATTTTTTTCTTTTTGATCAATTCCTTGATAGAAGCTTTGAACCAGCTGCCATCTGGAAATTTGATGATGAGGACACTGCCTTAAAAGTTCCTTAAATCGTTCCCATGCTTCATGGAAAGTTTCAGTTGAGTTTTGTGAGAAAGAAATGATACTTTGTCTCAATTGACTTGTTTTAGACATTGGAAAATATTTGGCTAAAAATTGACATTGCAAATCATTCTAAGAAGTGATACTATTTGGTGCTAACATAGATAACTATGCTCTAGCTTTATCCTTTAATGAAAAAGGAAAGAGCCTAAGCTTGGTTGCTTCTGGACCAAGTCCAGCTATGTTGAATGTGGTGCAAAGAGCCAAGAATTCATCCACATGTTTGTATGGATCTTCCTTACTCAACCCATGGAAGGAAGGAAGCATTTGGATAGTCGATGATTTGATCTCATAATTTCCTTCAACAGTAGGAAATTGAATGCAAAAGGGAGAATTATAAGCACCAGGTGCAAAGTAATCCCTCAAAAGTCGAGGTTCTTCACCCATAGTAGTGCACTCGTGTTGTTTGTTTGGTTCGTAGTAGCCTTTCAACTTCTAAATTGGGGACAATCTCGTAATGAGAGTCCTCCTACCAAACATACAACTCGTAACAAAAAATCTGATTATTCACAAAGAAACCTTGAATTTCTTTTAAGTAGTTTCCTTCTTCAAAAATTGGACATGAATAATCGCATGTATAAACAATAGAATAGTTTAGTAATGATATAAAAAATAAAAGTAAAAACTTAGGTCTACCTATTTTAGAACAAATTCCCCGGCAACGGTGCCAAAAACTTGTTGTTGCTTCTTAGTGTGCTTGATTTATGTGTGTTTTGAAAATAGGTTTGCAACTGCTAAATTATACTGAATCTAGAATATTAAAAAGAGTAAAGAAATATCAGCACAGGTAGAAGTGAATTAGCCTGCAAGATCAGGGCCAATTGTAGCAAGTTTTAAATGTAAGTGAGTGAAAGATCGTCCACAGAGAATTTGTCTAAAATGCAAGATAAACCTCCAGATCTGAGCTACCAGATCTGGCCTCTTATCCTATCTAGAAAGCACATAAGATGGGAGGTTGAATTTGTCACATTAACTAAATGATAAAAGTAAAAGTTAAACTAAATGATCCAGATCCGAGTTGGGGGAACGTTTGAGGTAAACTTGTAAAAAAAATGGAGAAGTAATATCTAACTTTGATTTGGTCCTTGAAACACAATGAGAATGACTGCCGATCAACAGAGAAATGATTCAATCTTCATCTGGCTACAAGCACAGATGTAAGAGAAATAAATCTAACTCAAGGATTAGACTTAGGCTTATGGCTATGGTCTGTCCACTTTAATGGCCACAGACCATCCAATAGTCTTTAATCCAAAGCCTTAGTTTAGAACAAGAAGCATCACTACAAATGCCGTGAGAGATTAGGTTACCAACACTAATTCTCACAGGATTAATGAATCAAGGGAAATTGCATGAAAAATAGTAAATCTAAAGGAGTCTAATGCAATAAGGAGATCAGAGGGAACCCTTAACATGAGTCCAATTGAGAATGTATGGTTTACAGCAACCTTTTCAAATCCACCATGTACTTAAAAACAGCTCTCAGATTTGTAGTCTTGAATACAACTCTCTTTTGAATTACAGAAATATCTCACAGCTCTCAATTGCAAGTAAAAGTGAAGCTATTACAGGGATTTCAGACAAACTATCTGGTTTGGAAATGGGGGAATAGGAATGAAACTCAAAATTTGGATGCCCAAATTGGGCAAATGGTTCGTCTATTTATAGTTTTCCCTAAGTCCAGCTCAGATGTGTATCAACCAATCAGAAGTGCTCAGATCTGTATTGACCAATGGTAGTCGAGCACGAGGATCCAGATCTGTTCTGGCCAATCAGAATTCCTTGATCTGGTTCAGCCAATCAGGTGAAAAAGGCATCGATTACATTATGCATTTTGAAAGTACATTAGAGTTTCTAGAAGTTCCCGCCAAGTTATTTCATCTCCGGGTGCTCACGTGTGGAATATGCCTTCGCTTCATGCTTAGAATCTTGAATGTCCCTAGGTTTTTAGATGCATTGGGACGTGTGAAAAGACATCGAATTCGCCCTTTGCAAAGCCGGGAACCTCGAATACCTTTTCGAAAGCTTAGGGGCTTTTCGCAAGGTGTTGTAACTCCAAGCTCTTTTGCAAGGTTCGTTCTTTGAATTGAGTTTATTCTTTCAAAAGGTAAATCATCTCTTCAAGAGTTCAGATGCTCTTCAAAGCTAAGCCCTGAGTTTTGTTCTTTTCGCAGAGTTTCGTGTTCTTTCTTGAGCAGCTTCAGGTTCTTTGCGAAAAGTACTCTGTAGTGCATTTTTCTATTCGAATTGCTCCATACTTCTTTTCTGGGTTGAGACCAGGTCTTTGCCTCTTCAATTCAGACCTTTCAACAGCTAGTGAGGTTGTTTCTTCTCTTTCTTCCTTTGGATTGACATGGATTGTCATCTTTTTGGCACTTTTGAGCTACTTTCAAGGTTAAGCCTGCCTTTATTGTTAGCTGTAAAACAAACACTTAAAACACTTATTTAGTTCTCTCAAGGGTCTATCAAGGCCCAGATTAAGGGGTGAAAAATGGTATTTTCCAGTTCTCAACAGGTGGCTACACAAACACCTGATTACTCTACTCCCTCTGAGCTCCTCATTTCCATTCCCTTAGAGCCTGAAGCCACTTTTGATATATCTTTCTTTGAAAATGAGCCATTGTCAGCACCTGCCATTGAGTTCTTGCGCAAGGCTGGTTTGTTCCCCTTGATGCAAATGATTCCTGCACTAGCCTATCTTAGGTTAGTGCAACTCTTTTACCAGCACCTTAGGGTCAGACCAGACACACATGGGCAGCCAGGCCTCCTTATGTTAGTTGACAATTTTGAGATGCTGCTTAGCCCAGGGCTGACTGCTGAAGTCATGGGCACCCCTGCCATTTTTTATCCCAACTGCGATTAGGTGCCCCTGTGAGTGCCCCCATTGACACAATTGCACAGGCCATTACTAGATGTTTGAAGGCCACAGGGGACTCCATCAGAAGAAGAGATTTGGATCCCAAACTGTTGTTCATCGATCAAGTGTTGAGGAAGAATATCTATTGCTCCGCCCATCAGCAAGAGAGGAGGACACCAATTACTGATGCTCTCTATTCCTTCTCTCTGGGTCACGGATTTAATGCTGCATGGTTGATTTTTGAGGCCATGAAGGATATGATGGTGAAGCTCGGGCTACAAAAGAAGATCCACACTCTCCCCTATGGAAGACTCATCACCAAATTACTTCTGAGGGGAGGGTACAAGATACCAGTGGGGGAGTTATCTGCTGACCTCACTCCCACCACTTTTGCCAAAAGACAATGGGGGATCAGCAGAAGTCTGATGGATCCCCAAAAGAAGAAGAAGAAGGCTGAAGCTCAGGTTGTTTCTGAGCAGGGAGAGGGAGCTGCTGTGGCAAAGGCCACCCTTGCCCCCAAAAAGAAGGCTAAAGCCCCTACTCCAAAGAAGGTGGCGCGAGCTTCTGTCACCTCTGCTTCTGCAGCAATCCCTCCATCCACCACACTTGCCTCTCCATTAGTTTCTTTGCCTATTCCATCTCTCCCCTTCCCTCTCTTATCTCCCTTTTCCATTCCACCCCCCACTGTGATTCGTTCCTGGGTGGAAAGTGTTGAACCCCATGACAACACTCCCCCTTCACCCACCTTACCTCAATACACAGCCCCAGTATCTCCGACATCATCTGACCTAAACCCTGACAGCCCTCCCTTGATCACATACCATAAAAAGAAAACCTCTCACACAACAGCTACCATACCTTTACCTACCCCACCCACCCCTATCACTCCCATAGACACACCACATATTGAACAACCCTTAGTCCAACCCCTCCCAGCTACATCTTCACTCCATGATCTTGACTTTAACCTAGCCACCACTTCAGGGTATCAGGCCTTCATGACTACCTTGCTTGACACCCTGCCATCCCATGATACCCCCCTCCTAGATTCCCCACTCCCTTCCCCACATCACTCACCTGTCCTTTCATCTTCTCCCCCTACAACTTTCCATCATGCCCCCACTTCCCCTTTCCAACCTGTTCCCTCCTATCCTCATACTCCACCCCAACCAACCTCGTACACCCTTACCCATATCCTTTCCTCATACATGACATCCAAACCCAACTCTCAAACACCACATGCACTCCAAGCCCAAATGAAAACCCGACATCACCAACATACAATCCACCCTTCAAATATTGACAAACCCACCCATCTCTACACAACCTCCCCCTTCCATCTCTGACTCCACAGTGCAACTAGACCTCACCTCATTTGACTTACCTACACCCTTCACCCTCCAAGGCACCATACCCCACCACCCTTCCCCACTCTACCTATCCTTCCCCCACTAATATTACCTCCACCACAATTTACCAACACTTCCACCAAAACAGACCCCATTCCCTTCCCATCCACCTTTCCCATTCAACCCCACCTATGTGCAACCCCACCCCTTCCATTTTGACCCTTCAACATTCCATTCTTCCCTTACCCAGAACCATCCACATCCACTGACCTTCCTTCATTTCACTTTCCACCCATACCTTCCATTCCACCTCTTCTCCCACCCCCTCCTCAATTCACTGACCATTCAACACAGACTACCCCAGCCACTTCCACCCCTCCTCTTGACTTCATCCCTACAACACCCACTTTTCCCCCCAGGATCAATCACCTTCTACTTCTTCCACTCCATTTCTACCCATCTTACCCAGACACTCCTATTACACCCCTCCCTATTTCACCCTCCTCCATGCCATGAGGGACAATGCCTATATCAAGAGGGATGTTCAAGCCAATCGAATACCATCAATCCTTTGAAATTGAGTGATTTGAAGCTTGCTCACAACGAGCAGCTGAGAGATATTTCCAAGGGGTGGGAGGCAATTTTGGAGACACTCAATGCGAACAAGGTTGCGGTAACTTATTACAGAATGACTACTGAGATTGAAAAAGCCAATGCAGAAAGGGCGAAAAAGTACAATAGGTTATTAGAAAGGAAACTAAACAATGCTCAAGAGATCAACCGACTCAATAAGGAGCTTGCAGATACCAATCTCCTGTGGGCTAACAAGAAAATTAAGATTTTAGAACAGAGGGTCGCCTTCCTACTATCCCAACCAATACAGGCCACCCCTCTCCCCACCGCACCCCCTGAGGCCCCATCCTCTTCCACACAACCAGGCCCATCTTCTTCCACTCCCCCTACAGCCCCAACTCAGGTACCTCCTCCTGTTCCTACTCAAGTTCCTGCTCCTGCTAAATACCCTACTCTAACTCCTGCTCCTGTCTCAGTGCCTCCCCCTGTTCCCTCCCCTGCCCCCAAAAGAAAACGAACTCCTTCCAAGAAACATCCCACTTCCAAAAGAGCCATAGTAGCCCAAAAAGGAAAAAGGCCAGCCCCTCCATCCCCACCTCCAAAGGTCATCAGAGCTTCTGCTCAGGATGATCCCCATGGTCGCCTTCTTTCCAAAGAGGAACGTAGACAGTTTGCTCACGCCTTGGATTGGATCCCAGGAGCTTTCCTTGACTCAAACTCCGATTAGCACCACCTAGGGATCTCGGTGCCCAAGCTTGTTGCTCCCTCATCCGATACATTGAACAATCTTATCCTCAGCGAAGAAAGGTTGCTGCCAAGAGGACTACTCCCCCAACTGCCTCTTTGAAAATCAGAAAAGACAAATTTGCCCAGTCTGAGGAGGCACCACCAATAAGCCAGCCAGTGAAAGGGAAGAGCCCTGCCATTCTTGCTGTAAAAGAATAAGACAAATCTTCTGTGGCTCCCCCTCAGCTTGCAAAAGGGAAAAGTCCTCCCCTGCCTCAGGTGAAAGTAAAAGCTAAATCCCCTGTTGTCCCTCCTGAGCCAGCACAAGCCCACTCCCCTCTTATTCCCCCTCCGACTCAGCAAGGGCAAGCCTCCAAAGGGACGAGCTCCAAAGGTAAGGGCCTCAAAGGAAAATCTCCCACCAAATCCCCGGAGCCACCCACTGATAAATCTTTTGAGATCCCTCTTGAACCAAAGAGGAGAAAAATAAGGGTCAAGGCACCATCTCTACCCAAAACTGCCAACCAAAGAAAGGCAGAGAGAGAACAAAAGAAGAAAGAGGAGGAGGCTTACCTTCAAGAACATGCCCAGAAGATGGGTTGGGACAAGTTTTGAGCCAAATTCTGACTAGATTGTACTTAGGATTTTCTCTGTTTCTGCACTCTTTTGTTTCTATTTTCTTGTAGTTTGTATATTTCTCATTTTTAATAGACTTTATTCCCCTGTCATTACTATCTTTCTTTGTCTGTTGTGTGTTCTGTTCTCTGTTCTTTCCTTTTCTTTCATGTTTCATTAAATCTGCTGCACAGACACCTTTGAACCAGTGAGGACACTGCTCCTCATAGGTTTGGGGGTGTGGCAGGCTAAAAAACAATTTTTCTAGGTCAAGTTGGGCTTGCAACATGGACACCTTGTGTTGCTCAGTCCTCACCAGCTGAAATGTTTGACCCAGCAGGTCCTTCATTTTCTCTCTTTCAAATTTCATAAAGATCTCCAACTTCCAAATCTGGTTTTCATAAGGGGTACGAATGTAAGCTTGTAAATCAGCTAGCCCCTTTTGAACATCTCTGCGGATATAGGGATTATCTTTCATGGCTTTGATGAGGGTGGCGTATCGGGGGAGGGGAATGGAATGGTAGGGGACCAAAGGTGTCCCAGCTGTGGGAGGGGGGGAAGATGTGTCTAGAAGGTTGATGAAGTGCATCCAGTGGCTTGCTCAGAGAAAATGGGGAGTGGTGGTGGGGATGCAACCAAGGGACTTGTGTTGATTTGTGTTGCATGGGCGTGAGTGGTGGGGTGGTCGCGATCAACCAATAATATCTACGGTCGTTTGGGTGGCACAGGAATCAACAATAGGCAGGGGTAATGGTGGTTGTTTGGGATGTGGAAGCTAAGGTTTGAGTAGTTCATTGGTTCTGGGTTGTCTGTTGATTTGGAGTTGGGCTTGGATGGATTGGAGGTAGGTAAGAATTTGGGAAATGGATGCAGGTGTGGGAGAGGTGGGCATGGCATGGACTGGGACAACTGATGTGGAGGGTTGAGGTGCAATGGCTATAAAGGGAGAGGTAGGGAAGTGAGTGAAGTGATGAGGAGCAGGGATAGGGGTAGGTTCAAGTTCCATGGATTCAAAAATAGAACCCATTAAAGAAGAGTAGGCCTCTGTAGTGAAGGGCGCAACTTCAGGTGTATGGGAGGCCTCGTGTGTAAATTTGAATGAGGGGGAAGGTGAGGGGCTTTGGAGCAGGAGGGAGATGGGGGGGCAATAAAATCTGAGCTAACTCCTCTAAAACACAGGCATTGGAGGCGAAATTGGTGGTGTGAGAATGGTTGGAGTGGTTGGTGTAGAGGGGAATCCACAATTGGAATGATGGAGGGTGTGGGAGATGGGACACGGGATAGGTGAAATGTCGTGGAGTAGGGAGTAGGGTGCAAGGCCAACGCCCTCCAGTGGTGCAGTGAAAGAGCTGGTCACCAAAGGAAGGATTTTATCAACAATGGGTGCACTAAGGAGCTGGTCACCACAGGACAGTGAGCGAGTTAGTTCAAGAAGTGGTGCTAAAATTTGGTCACCACAGGAGTTGGCAAAACTAGATCGCAAAGTTGATTGACAAAATTGGATCCGCAAAATTGAAGCGAGCTCAGTGCAGTTTCTCTTCTGAGGTGGATGGGGGTGCAGGCTCATCTGTAGGGATGGGTTCTAGCTCACTCACAGCTGCAGGGATAGGTTCACTCACAGCGAGTTCGGTGCGGAGAGGGCATGTGAGTTCACTGCCTCTCTCATCCTTCTTAGCATAGCACGGCTTGTAGTCCAAGTTTTTCCCAAAATTGTGAGGTAATGACTCAAATGGCTCCTCACTATCAATGTCAAATTGGCTCTTAGGAGGGTTGTGATCAATCGCCAAATGGTAGGCATTAACCTAGCCCTTTTCAACTTGGCACTAATGTCACCATGGCTTGAAAATTAGCATAGGGGCATTGAAAACGCCCCTTGGAGAAATGAAAGACCTCTAAAATTGGTGTTCTCCACTCTTGTGCTTGATGACATAGAAGCTTCCCCTTAAAATGGAATCCATTAATAGAAATTGGGGGGCAAGGTCTCTTCTCATGATGGATTGCCTAGTGCCCATAATACCCTGGGTTAAATGTGCAGCCATCTCTCTAAAGGAGGCTATTTCTGGAGCAGCCAAAGGACCAGAGGGATCAAATTGGAATGGTATCCCTAAAGCATTCCCTATGTCTTCAAATGTCACAGTAAGATCGCAATCATCAATGAAAATGACTAGGGTAGGGACATCAGCATCTCTTTCAGTGACCTTGATTAGGTTTTGGTACCATAACTTCACCATTCTTGGGTAAATTTTCTCTGGCAAGGGGGTAAGGATATTGCTTAGTGAAGCCTCTCTAATGTATCTTAAGGATGGTAAGCAATCTGGTTTGGTGACGAAAAAAGTTTCGTCCACCATCAGCTCAGGTATTAGTTTATGAGCTTCAATGAAGGGGTTAGGTAAGACCAAATGAATGGGCAGAGGAGGAAGCTCAGCTCGTGGCTAGTGCAGCGGGATGGGTTCCTCATGTCTAATTTTCTCTCCTTTCTCCACCCTATCTGCTTTATCCATAGATAGTTTCCGTTTAGCTAAAGTTTTGGCTTTTCCTTTTGCTTTTGGGGTCGATTTGCTCACTTTCTTAGCAGAGGATTTGGGGAACATAGCAGCCAATGATTTCTCTGCTTTTCCCATTCTAGATTGATGTATAAAAATGCCCAAAATAGATGCTGACACAGAATCAAATTACTAAATGCTAACCAGAGAGAATGGGCAGAGAAATACCGAGATCTAGGGTTTATGTTTGAACGAGTTGTTTGCTTGCAGAAATCCCCCAGATTAAAAGCTGAAATCCTTCTCTGCAAACGTAAATGATCGAACACAAAGACAAAAGTGTAGTAAGCTTCTTAAATCATGCAAGGAAAGAACGAAGTAGGGTTTCAGTGGAAAGAGTCGCTCTGCAGAGAGAGTTTGAAATGAAACCCCACCGTCGAAAGGGTTTAAATATACTCAAAGTTAATATCGCAAAGTGCCTTTAAGTTTTTGAAAAGTTCCAAAAGAGACCTTTTTACAATTGTGAATGGCATCAGTACCATTCGACAAGTTAACAGCTTCAGAAACATTATTTCGCAAAGGAATTAGCTTCAGAACTATCTTTTTGAAAAGAAAATGGCTTCAGCACCAACTATTCGAAAAGCAAATTCTTGCTTTCGAGCAGTTCCTCACAGATCCAGAGTCTATTCAAAAAGTAAATTGGACTTTGCGAAAAGAGAATTATTACTTTGCGACTTAACTTTGAGCATGTTTAAACTATGCGAAAAGAGATAAAAGGTAAACAAGAGAAAATAAGCAAAAACTATGATATACAAACATAATGTATAGTTTTCTACCATCAGATTTTTGGAGATTCGTGATGATAGATGGGCAGCACAGGCTCCTGGGTATTTTCAATGCATGGTTTGAGCCTCTGACCATTTACCTTTATGATTCTTCCATTACTTGGATCGAGGATGTCAACAGCTCCCGAAGGGGCTGCCTGAATGACAGTGTATGGCCCTTCCCATCTGGATCTCAGTTTTCCTGGGAAAAACTTGAGCTTTGAGTTAAATAACCATACCTTAGAACTAGCTGTGAACTCTTTTCTCAATAAATTTTTATCATGAAAAGTTTTGACTTTCTCTTTATACAATCTTGAATTTGTGTATGCATCCATTCGCAGTTCTTCTAACTCAAGAGTTGCTCGTGATTACCAGCAGTAGTTAGATCCATGTTCAATGTTTTAATGGCCCAAAAATCTTTATATTCTAACTCTACTGGTAACTGGCATGCTTTGCCATAGACCAACCTAAATGGGGACATACCAATTGGGGTTTTATAGGCTTTCCTATATGCCCACAATGCATCATTCAAATTTAAAGGACCAATCCTTTTCCTCATTCTTCATGATCCTTTTCCAAAATATGTTTGATTTCTCTATTGAAATCTCCACTTGTCCACCGGTTTGTGGATGATATGGAGTGGCTACTCTATGAGTCATGAGTATTTCTTCAACAAAGTTTCAAAATGTCTATTAAAAATGGCTTCCCCATCACCGATAATGGCTCGGGAAAACCAAACCCGGAAAAATGTGATCCTTAAGAAATTTCGAACCACTTTGTGATCATTTGTTTTAGTAGCTGTGGCTTCAATCCATTTGGATACATAATCCACAACTACTAAAATGAAGTTATTCCCATTGGAAGGAGGGAAGGGACCTATGAAGTCTATCCCCCAAACATCAAACAATTCAACTATCAAAATAGGTCAGAAAGGCATTGAGTTTCTCTTGGAAATGCCGCCTAATTTCCGACCTGTAAGACTTACAATGTCATAGGCATCCTTGAAAAGTGTAGGCCAATAAAATCCACACTGCAAAACTTTAGCACCCGTTTTCTTCCCACTAAAATAACCTCCACAGGCCTGGTCATGACACATAGAAAGGATTCTGTGAAATTCTTGGTCAGGACACATTTCTTATTATTTGATCTCGCATAATCTTAAATGTATAAGGATCCTCCCATGAAGTGTTTAACCTTTGAGTAGAAAAGATCTTTATCCATTCTATTCCAATGTTGAGGAATTCTTCCAGTAGCCAAAAAGTTGACTATGTTTGCAAACCAAGGAGTGTGTACACTAATGGCAAAAAGTTGCTCATCAGGGAAAGATTCATTGATAGGAAACCTATCAATCTCAGCAGTTAAAATTCTGGAGAGGTGATCAGCCACCACATTTTCCACCCCCTTTTTATCTTTAATCTGTAGGTCAAATTCCTGTAATAGGAGAATCCACCTGATTAATCTTGGTTTAGTGTCCTTCTTAGACAGAACGTATTTCAAAGCAGAGTGGTCAGTGAACACCATTATTTGTGAACCCAAGACATATGACCTGAATTTCTCTAAAGCAAAAACAATTGCCAGCAGCTCCTTCTCAGTTGTTGTGTAATTGAGTTGTGCATCAATCATTGATCTACTGGCATAAGCTATGACATGAGGCAGCTTATCTTTTCTCTGTCCAAGGACATCTCCCAAAGTATAATCTGATGCATCACACATCAGTTCAAAAGGTAATGAATAATCTGGAGACTGCAATATTGGAGCTGAAATCAAACAGTTCTTTAGGAATTCAAAAGCCTTCATGCATTCATTATTGAAAATAAAAGGGACATCTTGGCACAGCAAATGACAAAGAGGTTTGGTTATTTTACTGAAGTCCTTGATGAACCTTCTGTAAAATCCAGCATGTCCTAGGAAACTTCTGATTTGTTTAACAGTTTTGGGAGGTGGTAAATGTACAATTAACTCAATTTTTGATTTGTCCACCTCAATGCCCTTGTGGGAAACAACATGGCCAAGGACAATGCCCTGGGTGACCATGAAATGGCTCTTTTCCCAGCTCAAAACCAGATTGGTTTCTTCACATCTTTGTAGTACCAATTTGAGATGGTGTAAACCTTTGGGAAAAAGCTGTCTATAGATTGAAAAATCATCCATAAAAATCTCCATAAATTGGTCAATCATATCAGAAAAAATGGCATACATGCATCTTTGGAAGGTAGCAGGAGCATTACAAAGACCAAAAGGCATTCTCCTATAGGCAAAAGTGCCAAAAGGGCAAGTGAATGTGGTCTTTTCCTAATCTTGTGGGTACACAGGAATCCGGTTGTAACCAGAGTAACCATCAAGAAAACAGTAATAAGCTTTTCCTGCTAGCTTAACTAAGATCTGATCAATGAATGGGAGGGGGAAATGGTCTTTTCTGGTCATTACATTTAATTTTCTGTAATCAATACAGACTCTCCATCCAGTTGTTTGTCTGGTTGACATAAGCTCACTAGAATCTGAGGTTACAACAGTGATTCTAGATTTCTTAGGTACCACCTGTGTAGGTGCCACCCAAGCTGAATCTGAAATGGGGTAAATGACCCCTGCATCCAACAACCTAACAACCTCTTTCATGACCACTTCTTACATATGAGGGTTCAACCTCCTTTACATTTCCCTAGAAGGCTTTGCATCTTCTTCCAAGTGGATTTTGTGCATGCAAACAGCTGGACTGATTCCTCCTAAATCAGCAATAGTCCAACCAATTGCCCTTTTATGTTCTTTCAAGACTATCAACAGCTCTTCCTCTTGCTCCTTTGTGAGAGAGGAAGAAATAATGGCAGGCAATGATTTATGATTACCTAAGAACACATACTTCAAATTTTATGGCAGCTGCTTTAATTCTAAATCAGGTGGACTGAGAAAAGAAGGTAACAAAGGTACCTTAGATGTTTGTGGAAGGGGGAGAGTAGCAGGTTTCCAAGAAGAGAAACTTGCTGATTGATTAAGAGTTCCTTGCACAACATTTACTTCCTCAGAATTTGAGATACAACCTGCTTCTTTTTCAGGCTGTGACTGCATTATAAACATTTAATTTTACCTTCATGTTTCCAAATGAGATTTCCATAATACCAGACCTGCATTGAATGCAAGCATTTGCTGTAGCCAGGAATGGTCTTCCCAAAATGACAAGGATGGAAGTTTTGCTTTTGGTTGGTTCCATATCCAAAACTAGAAAATCAGCAGGATAGAAGAATTTATCTACTCCCACCAATACATCTTCAATCATCCCTACTGGCTTTCTTTCAGATCTGTCTGCTAGTTGTAACACCACATGAGTGGGTTTTAATTCTCCCAAACCTAGTTTCTCATATACAGAATATGGAAGTAGGTTGACACTAGCACCCAGATCTAATAAAGCCTTTTCAATGGTGTGTTCCCCAATAATGCAAGGGATTGTGGGGATTCCAGGATCTTGAAGTTTAGGAGGTGTAGCAATGGATAACACCTGGTTAATTCTTTCCACAGCAAAGACCTTCTTGGACAACTGTATCCTAGACTGTCTTTTGTGAGTGCAAACATCTTTCAAAAATTTTGCATATGCTGGAATTTGTTTGATTGCCTCAAGCAAAGGTAAATTTATCTTGACTTGCTTGAAAGTCTCCATCATGTCATCTATTTTTGTGTTCCCTTTATCAAAAGGATCTGATTTCATTGCATGAGGAAATGGTAAATGAGGAACTAGTCCTTCATCTTCAGATTTCGAAGTATTTTCACAATCTTTTTGGATTTTCTGTTTTTCATTTTTTTTATTTTTCTGAGGTACATCAAGAACCATCTGCTATCACTATCTTGCTCTTCTTTGCATATCTTTATCCTCTTCCTCATTTCTTTCTTCTTCAGTACCCACTTTGTTATCTATCATTTTTCCACTTCTCAAAGTGGTGACAGTTTTTACTCCTTCATGTGAATTAGAAGCTTCTCCAACCATGAACTGTCCTTTGGGATTGTTCAAAGGTTGGCTGGGTAATTTTCCTTCCTCTCTTTTTGCCAAAGTATTTGAAAGCTGTCCCAATGTTTCTTCAATCTTCTTTATGCTCTGGCTGTGAAAATTCACAGTTTGAGTTAAAGATTCTAAATTCTGGAGTAAATTTAGGACTTGATCTTCAAAAGAAGGGGACCTAGAAGGGGTTTGAACTGGGGCAGACTGTTGCACAAGTTGTTGTGGAATGGGCTGCTGAAAATTTGGTTTGGCATAAAAATTCTGCTGATAAGGTTGTGCAGTTTTGAAAGGCATTTGGTTCTTTGGTTGTTGCTGGTTTTGGGATTGGTAATTCCCTTGGTTCCACCTCAAATTGGGGTGTGCTCTCCATGGATATTCATTTGACTGCATCTATCCAAATGATTGAGCAGCATGAGCTTGTTCCACCATTAAATCTGGGAACTGTGATGTAGCAGGACATTGGTCAATTGAATGAGTAGGGGACTGGCATATCAGACATGCCTCCTCTACTCTTGAAACATTTGGATTTTTAAGTGAGTCTATCAATCTATCAAACTTTGTGGTTAGATTGTCCATCTTTCTTTCCAACTCATTCACCTCATAGATCTTCCCTTTGGTGGGTTGGTGATTGTTCAACCTAGCAGGATTTTCAATTTCTCTTGACAGAGATTCCTGCTGAGTTGAGTTTTCACCAATCACTTCAAATAAGTCCCAAACCTCTTCAACTATTTTTTGCAAGTAAGTGCCTCCACAGGAGGCATCCACCATATTTTTGCCTTTTTGATCAATTCCTTGATAGAAGCTTTGAACTTTGCCATCTAGGAATTTGATGATGAGGACATTGCCTAAAAAGTATCTTAAATCTTTCCCATGCTTCATGGAAAGTTTCAGTTGAGTTTTGGGAGAATGAAATGATACTTTGTCTCAATTGGCTTGTTTTAGACATTGGGAAATATTTGGCTAAAAATTGACACTGCAAATCATTCCAAGAAGTGATACTGTTTGGTGCTAACATGGATAACCATGCTCTAGCTTTATCCTTTAATGAAAAGGAAAGAGCCTAAGCTTGGTTTTCGGACCAAGTCCAGCTATGTTGAATGTGGTGCAAAGAGCCAAGAATTCATCCACATGTTTGTATGGATCTTCCTTACTCAACCCATGGAAGGAAGGAAGCATTTGGATAGTTGATGATTTGATCTCATAATTTCCTTCAACAGTAGGAAATTGAATGCAAAAGGGAGAGTTATAAGCACCAGGTGCAAAGTAATCCCTCAAAAGTCGAGGTTCTTCACCCATAGTAGCAGAATTCTATGTTGTTTGTTTGGTTCGTAGTAGCCTTTCAACTTCTAAATTCAGTGGGACAATCTCAGGGCTGAGAGTCCTCCTACCAAACATACAACTCAGAATAAAAAATCTGATTATTCACAGCAAACCTTCAGAATTTCTTTTTAAGTAGTTTCCCTTCTTCAAAAATTGGACATGAATAACTGCACAGGTATAAACAATAGAATAGTTTAGTAATGATATAAAAAAAATAAAGGTAAAAACTTAGGTCTATCTATTTTAGAACAAATTCCCCGACAACGGCGCCAAAAATTTGTTGTTGCTTCTTAGTGTGCTTGATTTATGTGTGTTTTGAAAACAGATTTATAGCTGCTAAATTACAGTGGCTCTAGACTATATAAAAAGAATAAAGAAATATCAGCACAATTAGAAGAGAATTAGCCTACAAGATCAGGGCCAATTGTAGCAAGTTTTAAAAGTAAGTGAGTGAAAGATCGTCCACAGAGAATTTGTCTAAAATGTAAGATAAACCTCCAGATCTGAGCTACCAGATCTGGCTTCTTATCCTATCTAGAAAACTGATAAGATGAGAGGTTTGAATTTGTCACGTTTATCCTATCCAGATTCGAGTTGGGGGAATGATTGAAACAAAGATGGAGAAGTAATATCTAAGTCTGATTTGGTCTTTGAAATCTAATGAGAATAACTGCAGCTCAACAGAGGTGATCCAATCTTCATCTGGCTAGAAGCACAGATGTAAGAGAGATAAATCTAATTCAAGGATTAGGCTTACACTTATGGCTATGGTCTTTCCACTTTAATGGCCACAAACCATCCAATAGTCTTTAATCCAAATCCTCAATTCAGAACAAGAAACATCACTACAAATGCTGTAAGAGACTAGGTTACAAACACTAATTCTCACAGGATTAATGAATCAAGGGAAATTGCATGCAAAATAATGAATCTAAAGGAGTCTAATGTACTAAGGAGATCAGAGGGAACCCTTGACATGAGTCCAATGGAGAATGCATAGTTTACAGTAACCTTTTAAAATTCATCCTTACAATTTACAGAGCACGGCTTAACAGCTCTCGAATTTGCAGTCTTGGATGCAATCTCTCCTTTGAGTTATAGCAGTATCTCACAGCTCTCAAATGCAAGTCTAAAGTAGGCTATTACAAGGATTGCAGACAAGTTGTCTGGCTGGGAAATGGGGGATTAGAAATGAAACTCAAAATCTGGATGCCCCAATTGGGCAAATGCTTCGTCTATTTATAGCTTTCCCCAGGTCCAGCTCAGATGTGTATCAACCAATCAGAGGTTCTCAGATCTGTATTGACCAATGGTAGTCGAGCACGGGGATCCAGATCTGTTTTGGCCAATCAAAATTCCTCGATCTGGTTTAGCCAATCAGGTGAAAAAGGCATCAATTCTATTATGCATTTTGAAAGTTTGTTAGAGTTTCTAGAAGTTCCCGCCAAGTTATTCCCTCTCTAGGTGCTCACGTGGGGTGGAATATTCCTTCGCTTCATGCTTAGAACCCTCTGGAATGTCCCTAGGTTTTAAAATGCATTGGGACACATGAATTGCCCTTGTGAAAGCTGCGAATCTCGAATGCCTCTTCGATGACTTAGGGGCCTTTTCGCAAAGTGTTGTGACTCAAGCTCTTTTCGCAATGTTGCAGTTACATTGAATTGTGTTTTCTTCTTTTTGCAAAGTTCAATCCTCTCTTCGAACAGTTCAGATGCTCTTCGAATGCTATGCCTGGAGTTTTATTCCTTTTCACAGAGTTTCAGGTTCTTTGCGAAAAGTACAGGTTCTTTGCAAAAAGGACTCTGTAGTGCATTTTTCTATTCGAATTGTTCCATACTTCTCTTCCAGGTCTTTGCTTCTTCTATTCAGACCTTTCAACAGCTGATGAGGTTGTTTCTTCACTTTCTTCCTTTGGATTGACATGGATTGTCATCTTATTGGCACTTTTAAGCTGCTTTTATGGTTAAGCCTGTCTTTATTGTTAGCTGCAACATAAGCACTTAAAACACTTATTTAGTTCTCTCAAAGGTCTATCAAGACTCAAGTTCAGGGGTGAAAAATGGTATTTTTCACTTGTCAACAGGCTTGTGACAGCAGAACCAAGTTGACCCGGCCGGGGTGACAGTGGGGAGCTAGTGGGAAGGTGGGGACCTAAGAACTAGAAATGTGATGCTAACAGACTGGGAGGAGTTGGCGGGGTCAATTCACTGTGATAATGTGTCAACAAGGATGTTGACATTTATGGAGTGGTGGAGGATGTGACGGGGCCAATACTCAAGCTTACAGCATGGTGCTTCGGGCACGACATGTGGTGCCAGGAGGGCATGTGCCATGGGGGCCAAGAGGGCCTTGTGACATGGTCGCGCTACGGGGACACGACACGGTCGCATGGGGGGGGAAGACGCGATCGCGACACAAATGCGACACAGCCAAGGTGGGCTAGCGATGCAGGAGTCATTACGGTATGTCAAACCAAGGGGTTTGAGGTCCTCTCGCCATTCTGACTGAATGACTATTTTACCATTCTATGTGGGAGAGGAGTTGGAGAGTTGCCTTCCACCCACAAGGGACCTTGCGTTGCCAGAGGGGGCCCAAGTGTCTCCTAGGCCTGATAGGGTGGGCCTAGGACGTCGATGCAGTGATGCCGTGTGGCACCCAAGGGAGGTTGATGTACGGCTCCAGACTACGCATCGCGGTGCATACAGCTGGGCAACCTCATGAGGAGAACACCAGCACTACGTGGGACTCAGGTGAGCACGACAGCATGTGGTCCAAGGACGAATGAGTGCTAGTAATTCAGAATGCACACGAAGGTAGGCTGCGTGGGACTCAGTTGAGCACACGAGCGTGAGGCACAAGGCTGTGGGGTTGGTTCGTTATGTGAGCAAGACATGGTGGCATGAGAATCTGCATGCCAAGACTATTGCAAAGTGACGTACTAGTGCAGTGCACAGGGTGAAGCTTGAGCAGGCCAAGTTTTGCACAGTGGTGCAAATGAGCGTGTCATAAGGGGCATGACAGTTGGGTGGTACACTGCAAAATAGAGGTAACCATGTTAGGGGAGTTCTCGTCCTCTAGGCGAGTGGTATCAGAGTTGATGTGTAGATGGATTGGCTTCATTGCATACGGTAGCGAAGCATCGCGTGGGTTGAAAGCACGTCGAAGAATGCCCCGCAATAGTTGGTATCAGAAGTAGGCTAACCTAGTGCAGCGTGCATTAGGTGTCGCACAGGACTGAGGTTGCAGAAGTGCGACCCCGTGACATTTGGTGTCAGAGCCAAGTTCGATCCGGAAGTGATGATGCTATTGAACAATTGGTGTGGAGGCACGCGATGTGGTGTCAAGAGGGCACGCGACATTCATGAACAATTGGTGTCAGCAGTGACACACGGTGTGGTGTCAAGAGGACACGCGACATCCCTGAGCTAGTTAATAGGTGAGGGCCTTGTGACAACAGAACCAAGTTGACCTGACCAGGGTGACAGGGGGGAGCTAATGGGAAGGTACGGACCTAAGAACTGGAAATGTGATGGTAACAAGCTAGGAGGAGTTGGCAGGGTTAGTTCACGGTGATAATGCGTCAACGAGGACGTTAACATTTATGGAGTGGTGGAGGATGTGACGGGGCCAATACTCAAGCTTGCAGCATGGTGCTTAGGGCACGACATGTGGTGCCAGGAGGGCACGCGACATGGGGGCCAAGAGGGCCTTGTGGCGTGGCCCCGCAGCATGACGCGACACAATTGCATGGGAGGGGATGACGCGGGAGTGACGTGGTCGCGACACGGATGCGACATAGCCAAGGTGGGCTAGCGATGTAGGAGGCATTGCGGTATGTCAAACCAAGGGGTTTGAGGTCCTCCCGCCATTATTGTTGATTCTAAGTGTGCATGATTTATTTGTGTTTTGAAAACAGACTTACAAATGATGAATTGTACTAAATTAGTAAAAAATATAAAAAGAAAATATCAGCACAGAGAGAACATAATTATCCTGCAAGATCAGGGCTAATTGTAGCAAGTTTTAAATGTAAGATCGTCCACAGGGAATTGATTTAAAATGAATGGTAAACCTCCAGATCTGAGCTACCAGATTTGACCTCTGATCCTATCTACAAAAGCATATAAGATGGGAGGTTGAATTTGTCACATTAACTAAATGATAAAAGTAAAAATTAAAACTAAATGATCCAGATCCAAGTTGGGGAGATTTGATGCAAATTAATAAGAATGGAGAAATAATATCTAACTTTGATTTAGTCCTTGATTGCAGAATGAGAATAAATGTAAAACAAATGAGATATTATCCAATCTTCATCTGGCTACAAGCACAAATGCAAGAAAAAGTAATCCAACTCAAGGATTGGAATTGAGTTGGACTTATGGCTATGGTTTGTCCACTTCAATGGACACAGATCATCCAATAGTCTTCAATTCGAATCTGTGATTCAGAACAAAAAAACACCACTACAAATGCTATGAGAAATTAGGTTACAAACGCCAATTCTCACAGGGATAATGAATTAAGGGAAATTGCTTTAAAAATAGTAAATCTAAAGGAATCTAATGAAATAAGGAGATCACAGGGAACCCTTAACACGAATCCAATTGAGAACGTACGGTTGACAGCAACCTTTTCAAATTCACCATTACAATTACAGAGCACAGCTTAAACAGCTCTCGGATTTGTAGTCTTGAATACACTTCTCACGTGACGCACAGAGATATCTCACAGCTCTCAATTACAAATAAAAGCTAGGCTATTACAGAAATTTTAGACAAGCTATCTGAAATGGAAATGAGGCAACAGAAATGAAACTCAAAATCTTGATACCCAAATTGGGCAAATGGTTCATCTATTTATAGTTTTCTCCACGTCTAGCTCAGATGTGTATCTACCAATCAGAATTGGTTAGATCTGTATCAACCAATAGGAGTCGAGCATAAGGATCTAGATCTATTTTGGCCAATTAGAACTACTTGATCTGGTTCAGCCACTCAGATGATAGAAGCATCAATTCTGTTATGTAATTCAAAAATCTGTTAGAGCTTCTAGAAGTTCCCGCCAAGTAATTTCATCTTCGGGTGTTCACATGGGGTGGAATATGCCTTTGGTTCGTGCTCAGAATCTTTCGAAATGTCCCTGGGTTTTTAAATGCATTGGGGCGCATGCAGAGATTACTATATTACCCTTGCAGATGCTGAGAATATTCAGAATACCATTTCTTACAGTTTGGAGAACTTTTTGCAAGGTACTGTGACTTCTAAAGCTCTTTTCGCACAGTTCTGGTGCTATTCGCAAGGAGTTCTCTTCTTTTCGAATAGGTCAGAAATCTTTTCGAAGAGTTCAGGTGCTCTTCGAAAGCTAAGCCTAGAGCTTTTGGTTCTTTTCACAAAGTTCAGGTTCTTTTCGAAAAGTTCAGATTCTTTTTGAAAAGCAATCTGTAATGCATTCTTCTGTTCGAATAGCTCCACACCTCTTTCCAGGTTGAAACTAGGCCTTTGTCTTCTTTAGTTTAGGAATTTTGAAAGCTAGTGAGGTTGTCCCTTCTCCTTCTTCCTCCGGATGAACATGGATCATCATCTATTTGGCACTTTTAGGCTGCTTTCAGGGTTAAGCCTGCCTTTATTGTTAGCTATGGAACAAACACTTAAAACACTTATTTAGTTCTCTCAAAGGTCTATCAAGACCCAGGTTAAGGGGTGGAAAATGGTATTTTCCAATTCTCAACAGCCATTCTAGCTGAATGACTATTTTACCCTTCTATGTGGGAGAGGAGCTGGAGAGTTGCCTTCCACCCACACGGGGCCTTGCGTTGCCAGAGGGGGCGCAAGTGTCTCCTAGGCCTGAAAGGGTGGGCCTAGGACATCGACGCAGTGATGCCGTGTGGCACCCAAGGGAGGTTGATGTATGGCTCCGGACTATGCGTCGCGGTGCATACGGCTGGGCAACCTCCCGAGAAGAACACCAGCGCTGCGTGGGACTCAGGTGAGCACGACAGCATGTGGGCCAAGGACGAACGAGTGCTAGTAATTCGGAATGCACATGAAGGCGGGCTGTGTGGGACTTAGTTGAGCACGTGAGCGTGAGGCATAAGGCTGTGGGCATGGTTTGATATGTGAGCAAGACATAGTGGCATGGGAAGCTGCATGCTAAGACAGTTGTGAAGCGAGGTACTAGTGCAGTGCACAGGGTGAAGCTTGAGTAGGCCAAGTTTAGCACAGGGGTGTAAATGAGCATGTCGTAAGGGGCACGACAGTTGGGTGGTAGGCCGCAAAACAAAGGTAACCACATTGGGGGAGTTCCCCTCCTCTAGGCGGGTGGTATCAGAGCTGATGTGTAGATGGGTTGGCTTCGTTGCATGTGGTTGCGAAGCATCGCATGGGTTGAAAGCACGTCGAAGGACGCCCCACGACAGTTGGTATCAGAAGTAGGCTGACCTAATGCAGCGTGTGTTAGGTGCCGCCCGAGACTGAGGTTGTAAAAGTGCGACCCCATGACAAGCTGCCCCGCGACATCCATGAACAATTGGTGTCAGTAGCGACAGCGGTGTGGTGTCAAGAGGACACGCGACATCCCTGAGCTAGTTCACAGGTGAGGGCCTTGTGACAGCAGAACCAAGTTGACCCGGCCGGGGTGACAGTGGGGAGCTAGTGGGAAGGTGCGGACCTAAGAACTAGAAATGTGATGCTAACAGGCTGGGAGGAGTTGGCGGGGTCAGTTCACTGGGATAATGCGTCAATGTGGACATTGACATTTATGGAGTGGTGGAGGATGTGACGGGGCCAATACTCGAGCTTACAGCATGGTGCTTGGGGCACGATATGTGGTGTTAGGAGGGCATGCGACATGGGGGCCAAGAGGGCTTTGTGGCGTGGTCGCATTGCGGGGACGCGACACGGTCGCATAGGGGGGGAAGATGCAGAAGAGACGCGATCGTGACACAGACGCGACACAGCCAAGGTGGGCTAGCGATGCAGGAGTCATTATGGTATGTCAAACCAAGGGGTTTGAGGTCCTCTCGCCATTCTGGCAGAATGACTATTTTACCCTTCTATGTGGGAGAGGAGCTGGACAGTTGCCTTCCACCCACACGGGGCCTTGCGTTGTGAGAGGGGGCGTAATTGTCTCCAAGGCCTGAAAGGGTGGGCCTAGGACGTCGACACAGGGATGTCGTGTGGCACCCAAGGGAGGTTGATGTATGGCTCCGGACTATACGCCTGTTGTTGTTCTAAGTGTGCATGATTTATTTGCGTTTTGAAAACAGATTTAAAGAATAAGAAAATATCAGCACAGTTAGAACATAATTAACCTGCAAGATCAGGGCCAATTGTAGCAAGTTTTAAATGTAAGTGAGTAAAAGATCGTCCACAGGGAATTGATTTAAAATTTAAGATAAACCTCCAGATCTGAGCTATCAGATTTGGCCTCTGATCCTATCTGCAAAGCACATAAGATGGGAGGTTGAATTTGTCACGTTAACTAAATAATAAAAAGTAAAAATTAAACTAAATGATCCAGATCCGAGTTGGGGAAACGTTTGTGGGAAACTTATATAAAAAATGGAGAAGTAATATCTAACTTTGATTTGGTCTTTGAAATCTACTGAGAATAACTGCAGCTCAACAGAGGTGATCCAATCTTCATCTGGCTATAAGCACAGATGTAAGAGAGATAAATCTAATTCAAGGATTAGGCTTACACTTATGGCTATGGTCTGTCCACTTTAATGGCCATAAACCATCCAATAGTCTTTAACCAAATCCTCAATTCAGAACAGGAAACATCACTACAAATGTCGTAAGAGATTAGGTTACCAACACTAATTCTCACAGGATTAATGAATCAAGGGAAATTGCATGCAAAACAATGAATCTAAAGGAGTCTAATGTACTGAGGAGAACAGAGGGAACCCTTGACATGAGTCCAATGGAGAATGCATAGTTTACAGCAACCTTTTAAAATCCACCATTACAATTACAGAGCACAGCTTAAATAGCTCTCAGATTTGCAGTCTTGAATACAACTCTCTTTTGAATTACAGAAATGTCTCACAGCTCTCAAATGCAAGTAAAAAGTAAGCTATTACAAGGATTGCAGACAAGCTGTCTGGCTGGGAAATGGGGGATTTAGAAATGAAACTCAAAATCTGGATACCCAAATTGGGCAAATAGTTCATCTATTTATAATTTTCCCTAAGCCAGCTCAAATGTGTATCACCCAATAGGAGTCGAGCACCAGGATCCAGATCTGTTCTGGCCAATCAGAACTGCTTAATCTGGTTCAGCCAATCAGGAAACAGACGCATCAATTCTGTTATGCATTTTGAATGTTTGTTAGAGTTTCTAGAAGTTCCCGCCAAGTAATTTCATCTTTGGGTGTTCACATGGGGTGGAATATGCCTTTGGTTCATGCTCAGAATCTTCCGGAATGTCCCTGGGCTTTTCAATGCATTGGGGCACGTCTGACATCTTGAATTGCCCTTGTTAAAGCTGCGAATCTCCAGAATACCTTTTCGCAGAGTTCAGGGGCCTTTTCACAAAGTTCAATGACTTCTGAAGCTCTGTTCGCAAAGTTTAATCTTCTTTTCGAGGAGTTCAGATGCTCTTCGAAAGCTACACCTAGAGTTTTAGTCCTTTTCGTAGAGTTTAGGGGCCTTTTCGCAAAGTTCAATGACTTCTGAAGCTCTGTTCGCAAAGTTCAATCTTCTTTTCGAGGAGTGTTTTCTTCTTTTTGCAAAGTTCAAGGTTCTTTACGAAAAGTGCAAGTTCTTTACGAAAAGAACTCTGTATTGTTCCCTACTTCTCTTACAGGTCTTTGCCTCTTCTATTTAGACCTTTCCACAGCTGATGCGGTTGTTTCTTCACTTCCTTCCTTTGGACTGACATGAATTGTCATCTTTTTGGCACTTTTGAGCTGCTTTTATGGTTAAGTGTGTCTTTATTGTTAGCTGTAAAACAAACACTTAAAACACTTATTTAGTTCTCTCAAGGGTCTATCAAGGCCCAGATTAAGGGGTGAAAAATAGTATTTTCCAGTTCTCAACACACCCCCAAACCTAAGCTTTGCTAGTCCCTGAGCAAAGACAAAATTTAAAAATAGAATGAAAAGCCATTTTTATAGGGAGCACAGTTGCATTTAGCATATGCAACAAGCCTTTTAAACCCCTAGGTGATCCCTAGTGGAGGAGTGAAGTCTCCTGAGGGTTTTCAGTGAAGGTACCCACAAACTTCTCCAATAAATCAGTTAAGATCAATGCAGTTCTGTTAAAGCAAACTTTTATCCAATCAGATTATTCACATCTGCATCACCAAAGTTGTAAGAAGGTTTTAAGAAAACATCGGTTCAAAACTAAAATTCTGTCAGAATTCCTTTACCATTCACTCAGTTGGTGTCAAAAAGTTTTTACAAGAAAAATTAATGAAAAGCTTGCCTTCTATTTGAGAATTCAGTTTTGATGTTAACCCAAATAATTTGATTTCAAACTCAACTCTCACCAAGGTTTTCACTCACCATACAAATATGAGGGTTGCACTATTTCACACAGCTCAAGAGTCATTACAGTCCTCAAATAGGAATGTAAGCAGGAGCATAGGCATTGCTTTTCAGTTCTGAATTTACTACTTCTTTCACCATAGATTACACAAATCCTTATCTCCATGTGATAGCTCAATCCATCATTGATCAGTAAGGACTTTAACTTGGGTTGTAATGTGGCTTATGGGTGAAATTTATCAAGAATAAAGGGGTGGAATGGAGTTCAAAATTGAGAAGTCAGTCAAGGTAAGGAGGTGATAGACACACCTTCCTCCATTCACAATTTCATCTTCTTCTTTGAATTTTTGAGCCAAAGTGGCCATCTTTTTCTTTCTTTTCAAACTTCCAATGAAATGCCTTCTTCTTTTCTTTTTTTTTTTTAAATCAACATTGACGAATGCCAGCCTTCAATTATTTTTCTTTTTTCTTTTACCAAATCACACCCAACTCACCTTTCTTCAGCTTTCTTTCCTTTACCTTCTGAATTCTCAGAGTGAGGGTTAGGCTAAATGAGGTTGATGAGGTTTCAAAGAAATCTTGGATTTATAAAGCTCAATTGGTGTGTATCAAGGGCAGTTTCAAAAGGTTGGGCTTTTTGAAGTTCAAACTATCCAAAAGGAGGCCTTACATCATGTCTTTAATATCATGATTGCTGTCAAGATATTTTAACATGGATATGTGTAACTTCTAGTGATAACAACCAGGTTCAAACAGTGCCTAGAGCAGAAAAAACTGCCAATTCATACCTCCAAAGAATACATTTCAGGTCCAAATCTCACTGGGTGTGGTTTTCTATCAAATTCCTGAGGTATATCATCACTGCTTTCTCTCTTTTTAGGTTTACTAAAACATCAATTTTCTTTTGGAAATTTTCTGACATTCACTTCATGAAAGTATTAGAATTACACTAGAAATTAATTTTAAAAAGTTTTAACTTCCTCATTTTTCAAAAAAACAGGTGTGAGATTACTTCATTTTCAAAAATTCTGCTGATCATAAGCTGCACCAAGCATTAACTTATTTTATTGGCATACCTGCCATACCCCCAAACCTAAGATGAACATTGTCCTCAATGTTCTAGACACTGAGAAATGAGGGGCAGCAGGATAAAAGAAGAAAGGAAAACTAAGCAGAAAAAAATTTGCAGCTATGTGCAGCAGAAAATAAAGAAAATAACACTGAATATATGAGCAGGAAAAGGGAAAAAAAATGTTATATAAATATAGGAAATTACTGATAAAATAGAAAAATAACAAAACTAAGCTAGAACTGCTACAAAATAAAATCTAAAAACTGAATATATGATCAGAAAAATAAAAGAACTGCAAAGCAAATGGAAGGAAACTAATGCTAATAACAGAGAAACAGTAAAAGCAAGGTAAGGGACTGAATACAAAGTTAAAAAAAGAAAAAGAAAAGTGTTGATACAAAAAAAATAGAATTTGTGAATGCAAAATAGGAAAACAAAGTTATAAACTAACTATACTCACAGAAAAATGACGAAAAATCAGAAACGAGGACACATTAACCTAAGAAAGAAAAAATCGATCTAAAAAGAATTTGAAACTAAAATTCCTAAAACAGAAAATCTAATGCCAAATGATATATCCTAAGCCCAAAGAAACAAACCCAAAAGCCTGAGATACTTATGAATCTAAGTGATTATAAAAATGATTAGCAGGAATACAGTGAAAAGCAAGATTCATAAGATTGACCCCTTTGTTGATGATGTGTATGAAAAAAAAATAATAATGAAGCATGGGAGCACATATTAAAAACATTCACACACATAAATGAGACCCTTTATGATGAAGAAATCTCAAGGAAAATAAAATTAGTGGGTCCATTGAATATTCAAAACACCTATGATTCACTACTCATTATCCTACATGATTCCTAAAAAAAAAAAAAAAATGATCTCAAAGAGTCCAGATGGGAAAAGTGGATGCAAATGGAGAAAATTTCATCCTAAGATATCTATATTGTTTTTATAATTTTTATTTTTTTTATATTTATTTTTTTTACTTGTTTTGATTAGCCCGGCTCAACAAGAGCCCTTATTTACTATCTGAAAATAATGAGAAACAACTCGTAGATTTTCTATTTGTGTTTTCATTTTCTTTTATTTTGTATTTGGTTTTGTAAAAAAAAAATCAAAGATGCCTAAAAGACAAAGAGAAATTATAATCAAAACAAACATTAAACACAACAATCACCGGTTCTCAAGAATTTAAAAGAGAAAATGAATGCAAAGGAGAAGGGATGCAAACTCAAGCAATGCCTCACTTTGGTCCAGATGTTCTTGTTGACGGCTACTCCAGATCTCAAGCAAAAATCCAAAAACTGCAATAGCAGACTTATTCAAGTATTGACAAAATAAAAAGAAAAACTCAAAGCACGCCCAAATTTGACAAAAAGACAAAAGAGTGGCAGCAACATTTATTCAAATAACTAGAAGGGAAAGAATAAAAACTCAGAAAAATAATAAAAAAAATTACTCATGAGAAACGTGTTTTCTATACAAAACTGCTGTAGTCATTTAATCAAGCACTTGGAATGCAAAGTGCAGGTTTAAAGCAAAAATTAAAATAAAAATCAAATCTACAAAATAGAAAAACTTAGGTCTACCAATTTTAAAATCTATTCCCCGGCAACGGCGCTAAAAACTTGTTGTTGTTCTAAGTGTGCATGATTTATTTGCATTTTGAAAACAGATTTAAAGAATAAGAAAATATCAGCACAGTTAGAACATAATTAGCCCGCAAGATCAGGGCCAATTGTAGCAAGTTTTAAATGTAAGTGAGTAAAAGATCGTCCACAGGGAATTGATTTAAAATTTAAGATAAACCTCCAGATCTGAGCTACCAGATCTGGCCTCTGATCCTATCTACAAAGCACATAAGATGGGAGGTTGAATTTGTCACGTTAACTAAATAATAAAAAGTAAAAATTAAACTAAATGATCCAGATCCGAGTTGGGGAAACGTTTGTGGTAAACTTATATAAAAAATGGAGAAGTAATATCTAACTTTGATTTGGTCTTTGAAATCTAATGAGAATAAGCACTCAACAGAGGTGATCCAATCTTCATCGGCTACAAGCACGGATGTAGAGAGATAAATCTAATTCAAGGATTAGGCTTACACTTATGGCTATAGTGCATCACTTTAATGGCCACAAACCATCCAATAGTCTTTAACCAAATCCTCAATTGAGCAGAAACATCACTACAAATGCCGTGAAGAGATTAGGTTACCAACACTAATTCTCACAGATTAATGAATCAAGGAAATTGCATGCAAAACAATGAATCTAAAGGAGTCTAATGTCTTGAGGAGATCGAGGAACCCTTGACATGAGTCCAATGGAGAATGCATAGTTTACAAAGAACCTTTTAAAATCCACTGTTACAATTACAGAGCACGGCCTTAACAACTCTCTTTTGAATTACAGAAATGTCTCATAGCTCTCAAATGCAAGTACAAAGTAGGCTATTACAAGGATTGCAGACAAGCTGTCTGGCTGGGAAATGGGGGATTTAGAAATGAAACTCAAAATCTGGATACCCAAATTGGGCAAATAGTTCATCTATTTATAATTTTCCCTAAGCCAGCTCAAATGTGTATCAACCAATCAGAATTGGATAGATCTGTATCAACCAATAGGAGTCGAGCACTAGGATCCAGATCTGTTCTGGCCAATCAGAACTGCTTGATCTGGTTCAGCCAATCAGGAAACAGAGGCATCAATTCTGTTATGCATTTTGAAAGTTTGTTAGAGTTTCTAGAAGTTCCCGCCAAGTAATTTCATCTTTGGGTGTTCACATGGGGTGGAATATGCCTTTGGTTCGTGCTCAGAATCTTCTGGAATGTCCCTGGGCTTTTCAATGCATTGGGGCGCGTGCAGCAGATTACTGAATTGCCCTTGTTAAAGCTGCGAATCTCCAGAATACCTTTTCGCAGAGTTCAGGGGGCCTTTTCACAAAGTTCAATGACTTTTGAAGCTCTGTTCGCAAAGTTTAATCTTCTTTTCGAGGAGTTCAGATGCTCTTCGAAAGCTACACCTGGAGTTTTAGTCCTTTTCGCAGAGTTTAGGGGCCTTTTCGCAAAGTTCAATGACTTCTGAAGCTCTGTTCGCAAAGTTCAATCTTCTTTTCGAGGAGTGTTTTCTTCTTTTCGCAAAGTTCAAGGTTCTTTACGAAAAGTGTAAGTTCTTTGCGAAAAGAACTCTGTAGTGCATTTCTCTGTTTGAATTGTTCCCTGCTTCTCTTACAGGTCTTTGCCTCTTCTATTTAGACCTTTCCACAGCTGATGAGGTTGTTTCTTCACTTCCTTCCTTTGGACTGACATGAATTGTCATCTTTTTGGCACTTTTGAGCTGCTTTTATGGTTAAGCGTATCTTTATTATTAGCTATAAAACAAACACTTAAAACACTTATTTAGTTCTCTCAAGGGTCTATCAAGGCCCAGATTAAGGGGTGAAAAATGGTATTTTCCAGTTCTCAACAATGTCGCGGTGCATATGGCTGGGCAACCTCACGAGGTGAACACCAGCGCTGCGTGGGACTCAGGTGAGCACGACAGCATGTGGTCCATGGATGAACGAGTGCTAGTAATTCGAAGGGCACACGAAGGTAGGCTGTGTGGGACTCAGTTGAGCATGCGAGCGCGAGGAACAAGGTTGTGGGCTTGGTTCAGTTTGTGAGCAAGACATGGTGGCATGGGAAGTTGCATGCCAAGACTGTTGTAAAGCGAGGTACTAGTGTAGTGCACAAGGTGAAGCTTGAGCGGGCCAAGTTTAGCATAGTGGTGTAAATGAGCATGTCGTAAGGGGCACGACAGTTGGGTGGTAGGCCGCGAAACAAAGGTAACCACATTGGGGGAGTTCCCCTCCTCTAGGCGGGTGGTATCAGAGCTGATGTGTAGATGGGTTGGCTTCGTTGCATGTGGTTGCGAAGCATCGCACGGGTTGAAAGTGCGTCGAAGGATGCCCCGCGATAGTTGGTATCAGAAGTAGGCTGACCTAGCGCAGTGTGCGTTAGGTTCCGCACGGGACTGAGGTTGCAGAAGTGCGACCCCGTGACAAGCTGCCCCGCAGAGCATCGTTACAACACCGTGCGGTAGCTGCGACCTCATGACCGTCAGTTCTCCTACTATTTAGCCATATATGGTGTTAAACTCATATATATAGGAGAGTGGGTTCGTGACTCTCCTCCATGCCAAGGTGTTGCCTTGCCACCATGGTAGCCACATGTGTGGCTCGGTCCCAACTCGACATGAATGGTAATGTGGGAAAATGCATGATCATATACAAATGATCGTGTCGATGGCTAGAATTAATCGGATGGCTAGAATTAATTGGTCATACAAGTCGTTGCTCATGCAATATTTTTTCTATCGAATGTCACACGATTTTAAAAATTATCGATCATAAGCTACTAGATGGTTTAGATCGAGATGTTATTCTCTTGATTATCGTTTATCAATGAATGACTAGAATTAATCGGTCATCTAAGTCGTTGCTTGAGCATAATTTTTTCGATCGGATGCTACACAGTTTTAACAATATTCGATCGTAAGCCATTAGACGGTTCAAATTGAGATGTATTTTCCTTCATTACCGTTTATCAATGGATTACTAGAATTAATCGGTCATATAAGTTGTTGCTCGAGCATGATTTTTTTGATCCGATGCCACAAGATTTTAATAATTTTTTATTGTAAGCTATTAGACATTTCATATCAAGATGTATTACCTTGATTTGTCGTTTATCAGTGGTTGGCTAGAATTAATTGCTCTTATGAGCATGAATTTTTTGATCGGATGCCATTTGCTTTAATCAATGATCAATCGCTTGCTATTTTGTAATTGAAAGTCTTGTCATTCGATCGAAAAAATATGCTTGTGTGGTAATTTAATTGGGATGCGTGTTGCATTCGTTAGTCGTCGTGAGCGATCGGCGAAAATTAATTTATTATCCAATTGGCTTAAGTACCTTTGTCGCATTCAGCAGGCTCTTTTAGAACATCTTCTTTGTAACTTATCAATGTTTTGTGATTTCCCTTATGGGCTTACCACATGCAGTGATTGGGCGAGAAGAGTTTTTTATGGTGACTGTGTTGGCGCGTGAGTTGTGTTGGAACGTTTTATGGGATTTGGCTCCTTGCTGGTGTGCAAGCAACTAGTCTTCACTCGATCCTTTTCATTTTTGTTCGATTGTGTGGTTATACCATTTTCGAACATGACGATGT
>CM037597.1:58147935-58165435 GCA_021018995.1 Chloranthus sessilifolius | reverse complement strand
CCAAGAAGGCACGTGATGCGGTGCCAAGAGGGCACACAGCATCTGGGTGCAATGACAGACCCGATATGGTGTCGAGTGGGCACGAGACACAGTCACGACTCAGACGTGATGCGGTGCCATGAGGGTACGCCATGTGGTGCCATGAAGGCACGCGACATGAGGCCATGAAGGCCTTGCGACATGTTCACGATACGGGCTCGACATAGTCGCGACACGGTGCTATGTGGGCATGAGGCCATGAGGGCTTCAATGACCGCCGGTCAATGGCGCGACACGCTGACATGGGCCGACACGGTCATAAGGGATGTTGATGGGCTTGGAGGATGGCATTGGGTGCCACGGATAGAGGATCGTGTGCCATGGTTAATGGCAAGGCACCACCTTTACAGGTGTGTGCCATGGGCTAGGAGGTCGTGTGCCATGGTGGTATGTCAAACCAATAGGTTTGAGGGTTTTCTGCTATTTTACCTAAGTTGGTGTTTAGACCATACTTAGGGGGAAGGGAGTTGTGGAGCTATTCTCCCACACATGGGGCCCTGCATTGCGAGACGAGCGCATGGGCTTTCTAGGTTAGGGGTGGGCCTAGAACATCACTATAGTGATGCAGCGTTGCGGCGATGCCATGTGTCACCTGGGGTGAGGTTACCATGTGGCCCCGTGCCGGCGTCGCGATGCACATTGGTCGGTGACCTCACGAGGGCACTCAAGGGCTACTTGAGACGCAGTGGCACGCACTAGCCCACCTGATGCGGATGTGTGCTGGTCATGCAGGCCACACATGGTGCTTGGTTTGGAGAGCATGAAGAGTTGCATGCTACTCCAAGTGTGCTGGTCACGTGGGCCACACACATTGGTTGGCTTGAATGGCATGAAGAGATGCATGCCACTGTCTGAAGTGAGGGACTAGTGCATTGCACAGGGTGAAGCTAGGCAGGCCAAGAGGCACTGAGGTGCTGGCATGCGTGTCACGATTAGACACAATGCATTGAGTGGGTTTGCCTCGAGTGAAGGCAACCACGATGCGGGAGTTCCTGTCCTCTAGGCGGGAGGTATCAGAGTGATGGTTGGATAAGTTGGTCTCACTGTGCGCGACAACGAGATGTTGCACGAGCATGATAACCAGTGTTAGGATATGCTTTGTGACAAACTGGTATCTGAGTTAGGCTGGCTTCGCTGTAGCGGCTGCGAGGCACCGCACAGGTGTCAAAAAAAAGTTACCGCGTGACATTTGGTATCAGAGCCAGATCGTTCCGATTGGGACTATGTTGGCGAGCTAGAGCGATGAGGTGCGGTCTGATTTTGTGAAAACCAGAGTTACTTTGGTGCAATTGAGTTGCACATCTGTGATAGAGATGCGATGGAGTCGCACGTAGAGGGATGGTACTGCTGGGTTATATGTCGCGAAAAAAGTACTCGACACTAGTTGGCCATGTGAGCCACGCGTTGAGTTAGCTGGTCGGTCCGAGGTGGATGGACACTGGTGACTTTCAACATGAGACATTGAGTCACACAGGTGCTGAGAACACCGTTGCCATGTTGGCATGGAGCATGGGGGATGCTCTGTTCTCACTTCGTGATGGTTGTTTCCCATTAGGCCTATATGTTGGAATAGCGGGTCGGTCTAGGATGGATGAACGCTAGTGACCTCAACATGAGATGTTGATCACGTTGGTGCTACGAGCACCATTGTCATGGATGTCAAGGAGCAGGTAGGATGCTCCATTCATATTTATCAACTTGGTGGCCGTGAGTGCCACACATTGAAGTAGCAGGTCGGTCCGAGGCAGATGAACGCTAGTGATCTCCAACATGAGACGTTGGATCACATTGGTGCTGAGAGCACCATTGCCATAGATGGCAAGGAGCAGGTAGGATGCTCCATTCTCACTTGAGGAAGCTAAGATTTTGGAATCGGTCACTAGTATATGACATGAGGGTCTGGACCGCTGGTATGCGGCAATGTAAGGATCAAGATGTTACGATGGCCCAGGACCGGGGTTCGAAAAGCTGCCGAACCAAGAATTGAAAGAAGACCAGGGACAGAGGTACAGAACATTGTTTACCCCCAGGCCAATACCAATGCCCCCCCGATACAGCTTTAGGTCACACAACCACCCCCAGCCCGTTTCGAGCAAGCACCAAGGCCAAGCAACGGACCAAGAGCCCCATTTACCCAGGAAAATATGAAAGCACGGTTCGAACGAGTATTCACACTGTTGGGGCAATCTTTGAGTGTCTTATTGCCTGTATTGCTACAGAAAGGCTTGGTCAATCTACTCCAGCCTCGCCCACAACCCCATCCCATCTCGAGAAACTATGATCCGAATATGCACTGTAATTTCCACCAAGGACCGGGTCACCCTACGGATCGGTGCTTCCCGTTAAAGCACGCGGTCCAAGATCTGATAGAGGTAGGAAAAATTATTCCCCCGCCACTTCCCCAAGGGCCAAACCAGAACATCCATCAAGCCCCTCTGCCACCACACTCAGGAGGCCCTAGGCCTAATATTCATTAGATAGAAGAGGAAGAAGAAGAGTTTGACCCTTCGGATTATATCAGTAATCAAGAGGAGTTTTCATTCCCTAGAATGAACGAAGATGAGCCCTTTGTTCGGGTGATCAAGCCATTGTATTTGGCTGATTACTTTCCCACCCCGGCGTACCAAGAGGAGCCCTTTGATTTAGGGCAGTATTTTTCCACCCCCGCTCCCACCTATCAAATCCAAACGGGCACAGCCCCGCTGCAATCAAACACATATCCACCCCATGCCCAACTTACCCCATACGCCTCCCCGTCATACCCAAATCACCCCATACCATACATAACTCCGCCCTCCCCATATTATCCTACCCCACACACGCCCCCAAATATCTCCACCCAATACACTATTCCACCATCCCTAAGTTATCCCATTCCATACACACCTTCAAATCCCACCACCCAATATACCATCCCGACATCCCCAAATCAGCCCCCTCCATGCACAATTCCATCACCCCCAATCTACCCCATTTCATCCACAAACCCATCAGCATCCCACCATGCCACCCCCTATACAAACCCTTCATATCCCCCTATTCCACCCACTACCCTGCCATATCCCAATCATCCCACTCCATGTAAAACTCCATCACCCCTAATTTACCCTACTCCATCCATGAACCCGCCATCATCCCACCAGGCCACCCCACATACAAACCCTTCATATCCCTATTGCCCCGCTCCTCAAATGTCTCCCCATCCCTCCATCCCAGTCACACACCCACCATCCCTTCATTATTTTGGCCCCAATCCAACTCCACCACCACCCAAGCAAGCAACCCCTCACCCAATCCCCTTATCACCCGCTCCCAATCACCACTGGTCTTACCAAGCCCAGGTAATACCTGTACAAGCCCCCTCTGCACCCATAAATCCAACCCCGCCAATTCCCGCTACTACCATTCTGCCCCCTATTGGAGTCAACCTGGTGGGACCTAAGAAACTGGCGTGTCCAACCCCATCCTCCCCAGAATTACTATACACTCCTTTCCTTATCCCAAAACCTGCCTATGACCCGCATCAGGTGTCGTTAAGCTATGAACAGACAGACATGAATGCTGGTTGCAACCAAGAGGAGGCTATTGAATTCATTACTGTGTCAGTTGGATTTCTACACACCAAGCATCGGGGAAATTTGTCAGAGGAGAAGAGAAGAAGAAAGAACAGGCTGCAGGGAATCCCTTTGAAAAAATGGCCAGAGAACACATACTGGAGACATAGCTCAAGAGAACGCCCGCACATATTACTGTGTGGGATTTATTAATCACGTCCCCGCTCCACTTCCAAGCCTTAATTGGAGCACTCAAGGACGCACACGTCTCCACCCACGTAACTCCAGATGAAGTAGGAGAAATAATAGGGCAAGTGTTGGCCCCAAATGCCATCTCATTCACTGATGCGGACCTACCGATCGAGGGGAATGACCACTCTAAGCCCTTGAATATAACAGTAGAAGTAGGAAACCTGGTGGTGCCATTGGTCTTAATAGACAATGGGTCGGTACTGAACGTATGCCCTCTAAGGACGACAATCAAAATTGGTGCGAACCCCGACACCTTCCGACCATCCATATCAAGCGCCAGGGGATTCGACAACACCAGAAGAGAAATCATAGGAGAAGTAGACCTCAACTTGATCCTCGGGCCGCAAACCTTCACCACCCCCTTTTAGGTGATGGATATTAAGTCTACGTTTAATCTACTGTTGGGCTAACCATGGATACATAAGCTCGGAGCAATACAATCGACTCTATACCAAAAGCTCCGATTTATTTCAGAGGGAAAGATTGTCACCATCTTGGGTGAGAGCAGAGAAGACAGGGAGCGGAGCGCTCTACACATTGAAAATCTGAAAGTGCTGGGCATGCCGCACACAACAGATGACACCGATTTCCATTGATTTGAGTATGACTTTTCGGCCGTCACCCTTGAGTCACCTAAGAAAACTCCTGCCAAAACTGGGGTAGGAATGGACGTGGCAGTGCTCATGCTCCACAAATGGGGCCACCAAAAGGGGAAAGGCTTGGGCCCGCGCCTTCAAGGAAGAAGAGACCCCATTAGGGCCAAGGGGCAGCAAACCAGATTTGGCCTAGGCTACAAGCCCGACAAAGAAGAAGTCAGAGAGGCCAAAGAAAAGATAAGGGCCGCAGCAGTGGCCAGGGCCAGAGGAATCAACCTGGAAGAAGAAACTCCCGCCCGACCCCACATCCGTGAAACCTTTGTGAGCGCTGAGGTAGTGAAAATTGATCTGAAGGGGGAGACGAGGGTAACCCCACATAAGCCTACTTCAATCCACCCCACCAATCCCTACATCATTCCCCCAGACTTCGAGATGGACTTAGCCGCCCTTTCCTTATTTGAGAAAGAAGTTCCCCGGTCCACCCATCACTCCAGCACCAGCCACCCTAAGCCCATCCTAACCATAGAGGACAGGGTCCTAGAGGATCCCTCTGTAAATATGTTGAGGGAGGAACTACAAGAGCCTACCGATACTGCTCCCAATCAAAGAGGTAAAGGCCAAGCCTTTTAGGTGAGTAATTGGGCATCCTTGCCCCAACTCCTAGGGCCGCCAAATACCATGAAAACGGCACCGACTCTCCAAAAAAGAAACAACCTGTAAAAAGTGAGGTTAGCCTCTGAACCACTCTACCTTGTATATATAGAGATCCACCTCGCTAGGGGCTGACCTCCAAAAAAATGCAAAAAACTATGAAAATAGAAAAAATACCAATTCCAAAAATATTGTTCTTTAAAATTCCCAATAAAATTAAAATTGATGCCTTGATACCCATCCCACATGAAGTCGACCCCCTTCCTGTAGAAATACAAGAAGAAGTAGGAGTCACGAGTCTGGACGAGGAAGGCCAAACCGATGAGCTCCCCAATGAGCTCCTCAAATAATTTGCCAATTTTGAGCATGGCCCTACCCCGATCATCGAAGAGACGGAGGATGTTAATTTGGGCACCGAAGAGGCCCCTAGAATCACCAAAATTGGAACATTGTTATCCCCTGCAGAGAGGAAAGGTATGATAGATTTCCTTCGGTCATACCAAGACGTCTTCGCATGGTCGTATGAAGACATGCCTGGTTTGGATACCGATCTGGTTGAGCATGAGTTGCCACTCTACCTCGATGTTAAGCCAGTTAAACAGAAGTTGAGATGCCTCCGACCAAAATGGATGTTGAAAGTCAAGGATGAGGTAATCAAGCAGTATGACGCAGGTTTCCTCATGGTATCCAAGTACCCCCAGTGGCTGGCCAATATCGTCCCCGTACCGAAGAAGGATGGAAAGGTTAGAATGTGCATTGACTTTCGAAATCTCAACAAGGCAAGCCCTAAGGATGACTTTCCGCTACCACACATTGATATCTTGGTCGATAATACTGCAAAGCACGGGATGCTCTCGTTCATGGATGGATTCTTAGGATACAATCAGATAAAAATGGTAGAGGTTGATCGCGAGAAGACAATGTTCATTACCCCCTAGGGAACCTTCTGCTACAAAGTAATGCCATTTAGGCTCAAGAATGGTGGGGCAACCTACCAAAGAGCAATGACAGCCCTATTCCAGGACATGATGCACCGAGAGATTGAAGTGTATGTCGAGGACATGATTGCCAAATCACCAGAAAGGGAGGACCAGTTGATAAATCTTCAAAAGCTATTCGAGAGGTTGAGAAAGTACAGGTTGCGATTGAACCCCAGAAGTGCGTGTTCGGCGCTATGTCAGACAAACTGTTGGGCTTTATTATCAGCAGGAGAGGGATTGAGGTCGATCCGACCAAGATCAAGGCCATCACGGAAATGCCGTCACCGTCTACAGAGAAGGAAGTCAGAGGCTTCTTAGGCAGAATCCAGTATATCAGTCGGTTCATTGCGTAGTTAACTCTGATATGTGCACCGATCTTCAAGCTACTGAGAAAGGACTCACCAGTCGAGTGGAATGATGGCTGCCAAGCTGCATTTGATAAGATTAAAGGTTACCTCCTAAATCCTCCGGTATTGGTACCGCCTGTACCTGATAGACCCCTGATAATGTACCTGTCGACAACAGAGCTTTCCATGGGCTGTGTTAGGACAACATGATGAGACAGGAAGAAGAGAGCAGGCCATTTATTACCTGAGCAAGAAGTTCACTGACTACGAGACGCGCTATTCTCATCTGGAGAAAATATGCTTGACACTCGTATGGGCTACTCAAAGACTTCGACACTACCTGTTATCCCAAGCCATTCTACTTCTAACACGGATGGATCCGTTAAAGTACCTATTTGAGAAACCTACTCTCACTGGTCAAACTGCAAGATGGCAACTACTCCTATCCTAATTTGACATTACCTATGTCACCCAGAAGTCGATTAAGGGGCAGGCACTCGCTGATCATCTTGCTGAGAACCCTCTGCCGGACTATGAGCCTCTAAGGACCGAATTCCCCGATGAGGACATTCTGTTCATGACTGACGAGAATACTGAGGAAACAAAGGAGTCCTGGGTAATGCACTTTGATGGAGCATTGCATATTGAAGGCCAAGGAGTTGGCGCCATTCTTATCTCGCCAAGAGGATCACATGTACCCATCTCAATCAAATTGAACTTCCCATGCACCAATAATATGGCCGAGTCTGAGGCCTGTACAGCTGGTTTACAGGTGGCCCTTAATCTAAATATAACTCACCTCAGGGTCTTTGGAGATTCACAGTTAATTATATGTCAGACCAACGGAGATTGGAAGACCAAGGATGAGAAACTGATCCCATACTATGACCATCTGGAGGATCTGATAGGCTGCTTTGAAGGGGTCACCTTCTCCTATGTACCACGAGCAAGGAATCAGTTTGCTGACGCCCTGGCTACCCTGGCCTCTATGGTTGAGATTCCATACGGAGTTGTGATGAACCCGATCATATAGAGCAGAGGAACGAACTGGCTTTTTGTCACCTAATCGAGGGACCTACAGAGGTAGATGATGAACCACCCTGGTTCTCAGACATCAAGAATTTCCTTCAGACCCGAACTACCCCAGAAGGAACATCGAAGGTAGACAGACGCACCATCCAATGATTGACAATGAACTACATCATCTGCGGTGATCTCCTGTACAGATGGTCTCACAACAATATTCAGCTTCGATGCCTAACCTGGAAAGAAGCGGCTGAGATCATGAAGGAGATCCATGAAGGAGTCTGCGGGGCACACGTCAGTGGACACATGCTTGCTAAGAAAATTCTGAGGCAAGGATACTTTTGGACCACTTTGGAGACCAATTGCTGCAAACACGTTCAGAAGTGCTGCAAGTGCCAAGAACACTCTAGCCTAATACATGCTCCGGCCATTGATTTGCACAGCATGGCCACTCCTTGGCTGTTCGCCACCTAGGGTCTCGACGTCATCGGCAAAATCAATCCTAAGGCTTCCAACGAACATCAGTTCATCCTCGTCGCAGTAGAGTACTTTACGAAGTGGGTAGAGGCCGCCTCCTACACAAGCATTAAGGCTAGTCATGTTGAGAAGTTCATCAAGAACAACATCATTTGTAGATTCAGCGTACCCAAAGATATCATCACTAATAATGGCACTAATTTCACCAATAGGCGCATCCAGGCCTTGTGTGAACAATTCCAGATCAAGCATCATCGATCATCCCCATACAGGCTGCAGACGAACGGAGCTGTGGAAGCAGCCAACAAAACTCTTATTCGCATCCTAGAGAAGATGGTAGTCACTTACAGAGATTGGAGTGAGCAGTTACCCTTCGCACTTTGGGCCTATAGAACGTCTATCTGTACCGCTACAGGGGCAACACCATTCTCCCTTGTGTACAAAACTGAGGCCGTGCTACCCGTTGAGGTCGAAGTACCATCACTCCGTATCCTTTTGGAATCCCATCTACCCGAAGCTGAGAAGGAAAGATCCCATTTTGAACAGCTAGACTTGATTGACGAGAAGAGACTCCTGGCCTTGTGTCACACCCAGGTCTATCAGAGGAGAATTGCACGTGCTTACAATAAGCGCGTCCAAGGCCGAGATCTAAAGGTAGGAGACACTGTGCTGAAGAAAAATTTTCCGTCTCCCCACACTGATCCAAGAGGGAAGTTTAAGCCGAATTGGGAAGGACCCTACGTCGTCCGAGAGGTTTCACTAGGATACGCTGTTCGCCTTGCCACCATGGACGGAGACCACTTTCCTGAGCCCATCAACGCTGGATACCTTCATAAGTTCTACTCATAGGTCTGGAGACAAGGTAAGTTTTGATAAAAGTATATGCGAAACTGCTTAAGGACCCCATAGAAGAGGCCATCATTTCAAAGACAAGTGGCCCAAAAGAAATATTCCCTGAAAACCTTCACCCTTTTTGCTACACACGTCGGGCCAATAACCATTTCTTTCATACACCCCTCCCAAAATTCCAGAAAAAGAGAAAAGAGAAGAGAGGAAAAATCCAAATCGAAAAAAAAAGAAAAGAAGGAGAAAGCAAAACCCAAAAAAAAAAGAGAGGGGGGACCAAGACTAACAAAAAGAGAGAGAAGAAGTGACTGGGGCGTGTCCTATAAAAAGCCTTTGGAAAGGGAGAGGAGTCACTGAATCTAGAATTCACTCAAAACTTAGATCCAAATCCCCAGAAAAACCTAACCTGTTCGAACCCTGGCCACATTACAACCCGGAAGGAAGCCCTCTTTAAGGTCTATAAGCGGTCATAGCAGCTATTACATCAGAACAAGCTGAGTTAACAAACCACACAGAACTCCGTTCAGCCGACTATGACGGAATCAACGTCCATGTCGTGGCCTTCTGGTTCTAAAAAAAAAAGCAACAAATAAAAAAAAAAAAAGAAAAAAAAGAAGAAAAAGAAAAAATTTGAGTTCAAAGCAAGATGGACGTGGTGAAAACCCGCAAGGGCACCGCGGGTAAAAACAGCAAACTCACGCGGACCAGGTGAAAACCTGAAAAGGCACTTGGGGTAAGAGAGCGAATCCATGGATGTAGTGAAAACCCGAAAGGGCGCTACGGGTAAAAACAGGGATGACAGGCATGGCGAAAACCCGTCTTAGGCGCTATGAGCAAAAATGTCAAGAAAAGAGAGATTAGGAGAAGACCTGTTCTAGCTCGCCCATTTCAGTTTGAACCCCTTGAGCCCCTTCCTCCCCTTTGATAGGCCACTCATGTTAAATTGGATCGGATCCCGATCAAGAATGTCGTCCTTACCGCGGCGTCTGACGCATGACTAAGGGGAAAGACAGAAGACTAGACCAATCCCAGGGAAGCTGACCTTCCCACGTCTAAAGGAAAAGCCTATACCTCATGAACAGGGTTCGACCATGCTCAAAAAAGGACCCACTGGTTTGGCCTTGTAATTACCGACATCACAAAAAGCCCCACACTGTGGAGAATTTTTTTTTTTTTTTTAAAGATAATAGATTTCCCTTTCCCATAAAAAGCCCCACACTGTGGAGAAAAAAGAAAATTCAAAAAAGATAATAGATTTCCTTTCCCATAAAAAGCCCCACACTGTGGAGAAAAAAAATTTCAAAAAAAAAAGATAATAGATTTCCCTTTTCCACCAAAAGCCCTACACTGTAGGAGAAAATTTTGAAAAAAGAGATAATAGGTTTTCCTCCTCCATGAAAGGCCTAGCATTGCGAAACATACGAAAGAGAAAGTAAAAAAAAATGAACAACAAAAAAATATATGTATGTATAGATTTCATTCCATTTCTTACAGTATTACATGCGGAGTGTCACGTCCTAAAAAGATAACGACGTGACACTTTCTATTTTGCTGCCTTCTTTACAAAAAAAAAAAAAAAAGAAAAAAAAAACCAAAAAAAAAGTGTATATATATATGTATATATATAACAAAAACAACAAAAAAAAGAAAGAAAAGTAACCCAAAAAGAGATCTCTGTTATGGGGCATTCCTCCCCTCCGTGTATGTGATCTATGATATGTGCAGGAACAGGTCAAGGGCAGGGAGCACGCTTCAAAGCACTGATCTCTGCAAGAAGAGAGTCCTCTCAGGCATTTCGATCAGACATCCACCTACCATGAAGACTCTTCTGCCATCTCCGTGAAGCGTTAGCTGCACTGCGAGACTCAGTCAAAAGCCCAGTCAACCGAAGAACCTCATCTCGGCTGTGGCAACTCTCGCTTCTGCAATGTCAGCTCTGACCCTTTCTTTCTCTAAAGCCTCGGTCAAAGCCAGCCTCTCTACAGAAAGAGACTCGATCCTAGTCTGGAGAATCATCTCCTTACATGGCCATGGCCCCGTCTCTATCACGCCTACCGAAACTGGGCTAGGGGCAGGTAGTTCCTCAAATGCCAGCCAAACCTCATAATCAGGAGAGGCGACGCCCCCCTGAACTAAGCTGCACATGTGCGCCGATTGACGGGTCTCCCAGAGGGCGGCTATGCGGTCGAGATCACTAAGAGAACCCCGAGAAAATATCAGAGAGCACAAGGGTGGCCTCACAGAGCATGGCACATGTTGAGTATTCCCGAATTGATGAAGCACCCGAGATGGGAAATAATATGTGCTACCAGTCAACCCCAATAATGTGATACCCTCACAATCCCGAGAGCGGACAATCGGAAAAGTACCGTCCAACCAGGGAAGCTGCTAGATCAGCTCCGCATCAGATAGCCACAGGTTCAGTTCTTCGATGCTCCCATGGGGCAGCCTCGAGTAACGTGTTAAAAAACCCCGGGCCACATCCCCTCTCACAAAGCAAAACCTTGGTACAGGCCCCATGATAGCCAAATGCTCTCCTAGCCAAATCTGAACAAGGAGCAGGCTCACGCTGAGAATCCCAACCCGACCCGAGGTCGAGGCATCCAGACCCCGATACATCTCAACCAAGACTAGGTGCACCAATGAGCGCCCCCCTTCCAATTCGATCAAAACGTCGCATAGCCCAAGAGAAAAGGTCTCGCCCCCGGTAAAGAAGAGAACTTCCGACAGCAAATAGAGGGCAAAGGCCTTTACATTAAAGGGATCTTGGATAGGCAACTTTCGAAGACTTGAGTCGCCAAAAAGTTCTCTCAAGAATTTCACCGAACACCTGGTGGGCCCTCCAGTGAAACATTTCTCATACCCACCCTTTTTTAAACCAAGAACCGCTTGGACCGCCCTTGCATACCCCGGTTTGGGCACTACTTTGGCAAGGCCTCGATGCATCTTCAAGCCAGTAATAGAGGTCAGTTCTTCCAAGGTTGGGGTCAGCTCCCTGGACCCAAATCTAAAGACATGAGCCCTATGGTCCCACGACACCAAAGCCGCCTGCAGCAGGTCGGGCAACAGAGGAATAGCAAGGAGGGAGGAAAGGCGGGATAACCTGAAGACATTCAGAACAGCGAGCTCGCTCTTAGCCAAGCTATCATGCCATTTTTGAAAAAAACTGGGCCCCGGGCCCAAACAGGGAAGTATACTAGCCTCGGCCCTCGCATGAGAACTTGGGCCCCTTTTCGAAGGCGGGTCCATGGACGTACAAAGATGTTCTTTATCAGTCAATGTATGGCGATGGACCCACTAGAAAAAGAGAGGGAGGGAAAAGGAAAAGGGGAGGTGCAAAAAGTCAAACCAAGATAGAGAAAGGGGCAAGGGGGACCAGGTTCGGGTTATAAAGAACCCGCTTGACCCAGGTTATAACGGGCGTATATAGTATATACGCCAAGGCAAAAGCTTAAACCACTTTTCCAGGCATATATAATATATACGCCCGACCATTTTCACTATGGAATGGCCCGACGTATATAATATATACGCCCGGCTTTTGTTGCTGAACATTTGCCTGGCATATGTAATATATACTCCCGGTTTAAGGTCAGGGCTGGCAATACCCCCTCGCACATTGGTCCATTTTTGCCCCCAAGGAAGAATTTATTCTTGCTTAACCCACTTTTTCACCTCAGGGCAGCCCCACAGGCAGGCATGCTCGCACACCCATGGGAAACCCTCGAATGGCATTGCCCATAGGTTGCATACGGAGAATCACCTGTAAGATCAACCCCATCATTGGAGGGGTGCCGGCCCGTTTCAGGTCCAACAAAAAATAAAAAAAAGGGGAAACCATCAAAGCAAAGGGATAACCAAATGAAACATTCATAAAAACCATAAAAATTATAAACCATCCAAAAAAATTGTTGTTTAAAAATTATTACATATCCCGCAATAAAGCCAAGTCTAAATTGTTTCATTATGTCAAATTTTCATAAAATAAACTAGTCATGGGCAGCCCCCTTCGACTTCTTTCGATGCTGGCTCGCGCTTTGGAAAGTACGAGTCTCCCCCACCCGAGTCCATGCCTGAGAAATACGGCTAAGCAGAGAGCGCGACTCCTTTTCACAAGCACGCTGCAGGAGGACACCAAAAACCATCAAGTAGAGAAACAGGTAGAAAGTAAATGAGAAAATGATTAGGTTGGGTCAGTATTCACTCACCACCTCGGTCTCCCTAAGCCCAAAAATGTTACGATAGTATTCGACTTGACTCACTGCCGACTCATAATCCTGGCCAGTAAGAAAAAGAGGTGTCAGTCACACAGGCCATCAGCATAATTCAAAGGGAAAGAGAGTAAAGCAACAAGTTAGAGATTACCCCAGGGATCAGCTCAGGAGGTGGGACCTGGATAGCTTCAGCAGAGATACGTGCCTTCTCAGCCACATCGGCACACACCCATGATAAAAAAGCATCATCCAAGCGCTTGAAGGCCCCCTGGACCACGGTAGGCGAACTGTCAAAAGCACCGGCACCAGAAGGGTCAGAGGGTCCAGCACCTGAGGCCGCACCAGAAGCACCAGCACCAGAAGGGTCAGAGGGTCCAACACCTGTAGCATCATAAGGAGCAGTCGCCTCATCCCCCTCTTCTGAGCCGCCGCCTTGGTCAAATAGTAAAGAGAAACATTTTGTCGTTTAAAATGTTAGGTCAATCAAGGTAATCATAAGGAGGCTGCAAAATAAAAAGAGAAAAGGACATTACCTGAGATTGCGGTCTGCCAAAAGCTAAAAAGTTAGCACCAGGCACAAAGCAGGGCAGCAGGAAATGATAAGGCAGCGAATCGTACCACATCTGATAACCCCCAGGTAAAAGAAGGCCATCAATAGGGACCCCATGGTGAAGAAAGTGAGCAGTAAGCTCATCAATAGAGCCTTCCGGAGCCAACGCGTTAGCTGGAGGAGCTTGGGGCACAGCAAAGAGAGGACGATATTGATGAACCACTCTCTCTCCTAAATAGTAAGCCCTAGTCCAGGACCCATAGAGGAAGATAATGCGACGGTCTAACAAAAAGTGAGAAGGACCCACTGAAGCCAAGTTCCAGAAGGGAGATCCTATGTAGGGGTCGAGGATGATCTGCAAAAGAAGAGAAAATAGAGGAGGGATACATACAGTTGGTCAAAACCCATAGCACAAAAGAGCTGTCAAATTTATAGAAAAGGGGGAATGGTTATACCTGCTCTGGGATCAAGAATTCGAGAGGCGTAGCCCTAACTCCAAATGCTTCATACCTCGTCCCGGCGTGGCTCACATGCCCGATTACTCATGAGGGGCAATGGCAACTTGGTAGGCGACCCGGTTGGAAATGAAGATACCCCCAAATCTGAGATAGCAAGCAGATAAAAACAGGTATGCCAGAAAAGAAAAATCGAACAAACTAAAACCAAAGGATAAAATACCTCAATTGCAGGCTAGAAACCCACAATAGAGCTAGACTCCCCGAGAACGGCTCGCATTAAGTGGACATGAGCAGCATAGCCGGCGCCTCTAATCGAACCGATGCATCTCCCAATTCACCATCGGTAGGGACAATGAGACTCGCCCTCCATTGGTGTTGAGAGGAAGTCTTGCCGGGAAGACAATCTGGGCCAACATATGACATATGCGCTGCAAGTGAGCTCGAGGTAAATGGCCATGTTAGGCTGGCCCTGGTCCACTAACTCATGAGTCTCAAACTGATCAACCAGCCAGGATAGTTTGACCTCAGAACCTCGAATATTCCCAGAGGTCGGGTAGGCCCCTATCAATCGAATCACCTCCTCCCTATCCGGTGTACGGGTAGGTACCACGGGCACCCCTCCAATACGGACCCTAGTGATCATAGACCAGTTCACAGGTGTAAAGGCCATCTCTGCCACGGCCATGTGAAATGTCATGGTCTAGGGGCAAAAACACTCTATCAAGGCCTTCAAATAGGCCGACCTCTCATGGGCACAAATGAAATCCTCAAGATCTGAAAGGTGTCCTTCACCATTGGGGAAGGTAGAGCACGAGATGCTAGAGGTCAAACCAACCACCCCGAAACATAATGTGTGGCAGGGGCTGCAAACAGAAGGCATCAGTCAGATAGGGACAAGGTGGTATAATGAAGGCATCAAAGGAAAACAAAAGAAAAAAAGGGGAGGGGGGGCTCATCTATTTACCTGGCCGGCAATCCCAAAGTTGGACATGTGGGTGTGCTGGCAGTAGAGGAGGCCGGTATGGGCAACCTCGCCTTGCATTTCATACCAAGGCTGGGAGGAGCGCTGAGACACGATAAACTGTTCCCCATGGGGACCGTAGGCCATCTTCGGCCCTTCTTGCTGATCATGCCCTTCGTCACCAGACATCCTAAAAATATGAGACGCATTGGCATATGAAAGGGGGGCCAACACAAAAAAAAAGAGAAGAAAAAATCCGCACTAATCCAAAAAATATCTCTTCAAAAAAAAAATGTGCGTGTGTGTGTATACTAATCCATCAAAAAAAATGTGTGTACGAATCCATAAAAAAAAATGTGTACTAACCCATCAAAAAATATATATATAATAAATATATATATATATATATATACGTGTGTGTGTGTGTGGTAGTCCAAAAAAAAATGTGTACTAACCCATCAACAAAAAAAATATACGTGTATGTGTGTACTAATTCAAAAAAAAAATGTGTACTAACCCATCAAAAAAAAAAACAAAAAAAATGTGTGCGTACTAATCCCAAAAAAATGTGTGCGTACTAATCCCAAAAAAATGTGTGTGCATGTACTAACCCATCAACAAGCAAACAAAAAAAATATATGTGTGTATACTAATCCACCAAACCAAAAAAAATATACATATATACATATATTAATATATGTATGCGCTAATCCCAAAAAAAAATGCACCAATCCATCAAATAAAATGCACTAATCCATAAAAAACAAAAAAAAAAGGAAAAGGAGGAGAAATAAAACAAAATGAATGAATGACGGAGGGAAAATAGGCCTAAGAAATCAAGCATTTCAAAAAGAAAAGAAAAACAAAGAAAAACAACAAAAACAAAAAAAGAGAAAAAGAAATATAGGCATCGCAAAGCATTTCACCATAAAGAAGAAAGAAAAAAAGAAGAAGCATCAAGCAACAATATCATCAAAAATTCGAAAGAAAAATAAAGGAAGGGTAATGATTACCTTCAATGGGAGAGAAAAACAAATATTGGCGGGGGATAAACGTCTTTCGATCCACACCCGCAACCTCCGGTAATAGAACTCAAGCCAAACCAAATGCAAAAACCCTAGGGGGCTGTCTCGATCTCAAGATGGAACGAGGGAGGAAGATAGAATTTGAAAAGGCATATATAATATATACGCCCGACCATTTTTGCCCATTTTTAGACAGGCGTATATAATATATACACCCGACCATTCTCGCCAGATTTTGGTCAGGCGCAGATATTATATACGCCCGACCAGAAATGGCAGTTTAAAAAAAAAAAAAAAAAAAAAAAAAAACTGCCCGACCATTTTTCAACTTTGAGGCCTGACGGACCCCCCTTGCATGCTATGGACCATGGCCCGGTCCCCCTTAGAAGCTCGCGTACCGTCAAGCGTTTGTGCATGCATCCCCAAATGACCTTTTGAGTTCCCTTCGATTGGACCAAAGGGACCGTGCTACAAAAAATGGATCTAGATCCGTAGGCGCCCACCTAATGCGCCCACAAAACCAAACAAAAAGAGAAATAGAAGAAGAAGAAAAAAATATATAAATAAATAATAAGAAAAAGTAAAAAAAAAGAGAAGAGAAAAGAAGAAAGAAAAATTATATATATACAACGCTGGTTCTCAAAAGAGCGTCGCAATGAACATTTGCGCCACTCCAAGAACCGTGTTAAATCAATTCTGAATGATCGGGTTCACCTGAAAATTCTCGAACCCTATTTTACGCAGGGACACCTCGTACCTGATCCGGCAAGCCAATAAACTTATCCATCACCGGTCACTCCTAGGAACATACACCTAGCCCCAGTTCTGACCCAACAGAAGTCGAGGCCTGATCCGGCAGGTAAACGAAGGACCCATCACCAGAATGCACACGTCCTTTAAGGTATATCAACATGGCAAGTTGATTTGTCTAAGGATTCATGCAAAAATAAAAGCAGTTTGAGCATGTTCGAAGTCTCAAACTGACATGTGCAAAAAAGAAAAAAAAAAGAGAAGAAATAACAACCTGTTATTGCGTAGTGAAAATCCTGAGTAGGCTGACCCCACCTTCCAAGCATTCGATCTGGTCATCCACCTTCGGATCTGTGTTGACCAAGAGTTCCCCCGACTTCTGACCATTCAAAAAGTCTATTGTCAATCGAAACTGACCCATTAAAAATGAAATTACGACTGACCAAACTATGTGCAAACATACAGATCGAAGGGCTCTTTTCCTTTATTTTCCTTTTACACAGGCTTAAAACCTGTATAGGTACGGTGTCCCTGTTGAATGTACGCACTTGCGTCTGGGTATCCACAGGATGGTCGTTTGTCCTCGTAAATTGTACCTTAGGGTCGAGGCTTCTGTTCGCGCCTATTTGCTACTTATCGCCCCTGATGGGTGTCTGTCTGTGCATAGTTAGTAAGATGTAATTTCATTAGGGACGGAGGCTAGAAATGGCCATCTCTTTCGATGGATGTTTGGTTCTAGCCTGATCTTTTTAGCTTTGTCTTGAGTTAAGGCAC
>CM037597.1:58127935-58135435 GCA_021018995.1 Chloranthus sessilifolius | reverse complement strand
TAGGGATAGTAGCGTTAAGTCGTTCCCAACATAGCACATGACATGTTCAATGTATCTCCAAGAAATGCCTAATTAACTCAATGTATCCCCAAGAAATGCTCAACGTGACCCCAACACATGCACAATGTGTTCCCATGATGTGTCGAACGTCCTCCCATGATGAGATGCCAAACATGGATACGACAAAATGTCCAAAGTCGCCCCATGATGTTGCCCAACGTGGCCCCAAGAAATGTCCAAACTCTTCCCATGATGTTGTCCAACGTAATCCCAAGAAATGCCCAAAGTCGCCCCATGATTTTGCCCAACGAGGCCCCATGAAGCGACCAATGCAATCCCATTTTCTGTGCACTCGGACGTGAGGTGCCCAATGTCGCCCCAAGACATGACCTCATGAGGTCACAAGCATAGCGTCATGATACGTTCCCAACGTCGCCCCAAGCATAGCCTCATGAGGTACGCCCCATTTTTTGTGCACCAACGTAATCTCAAGAAATGTCTAAAGTCGCCCCATGATGTTGCCAATGTGGCCCGCCAGCACCCAGCGGGCGTCACGATGCACCCAACGGTGCATCACGACACCTTGTAGGCGCTTCTGGCGGTACAGAACACTACTGAGCACCCGTAATGCATCGTGAAAGAGCCTTTGCGCGTCGCGATAGCACCCCACAGTGCTGTAGTACCACCCCACAACACTACAACAATTACCCCAAAGCATGTTTTGCTAGTTGCCCCATAGCGCGTCATGGCAACACCCCACAAAGCATCGCGACAGCATCCAGCAGTGCTGCAGCATCATCCCTGCAACGCGTCACAGCAACACCCTATAGCGCTGCGATAACACCCTACAGTGCGTCACGACAGTAGCTCTCATGCACCCTCGGCTGCCAACGGCGTTGTGGCGCACCTACAACACAATGGTAGCAAACGCTGCGGTAGCTACCCCCACAGCGTTGCGGTAGCTGCCCCATAGCGCATCACAGCAGCACCCCACAGTGTAGTGATAGCTACCCCGCATCGCATCGTGGTAGCTACCCTGCAGCACGTCACGGTAGCACCCCGCAGTGCTACGGCAGCTTGTGACATGGTCATGACCCTGGTTCATAATGATGCACATTATTGCACTAGCAAACAAGGTGAGAAGGCCTTGTAGCTAGGCTGAGCCGTAGGCAAAGTGCGTTAGGCGAGTTCTTGGGTGAAGACACACTGTGTCGAGGTACTAGAGTGAGCTACGATCACTAATGCTTAGGCTATGCATAGTGATAGACTGCGTGGGTGTGGAGCCACTCGAAGTCATAATGATGGATTGCGTTGGTGCGGAGCCACGCAAAGGACCAAGGGAGTCCTTATCCGTAGGCATGGATGAAACCAAGATGAGCTAGCGAGGAGGCATTAAACCTCGGGGCTAGGTACTTGTGTGGACCTTGCATGGAGTGAAGACGAAGGTTGAAGAACTAATGCTGGTGTTGGTGCCAGTAAGACGACACGATTGCCTTTGAACTAGGAGTTTGGCTAGCTGATAGGTGGGTGGACCTAGTAGCTAGCTGTGTAGCATGCGTGCGCGGAGGCATGTGGCCTTGCGACGCGTGCATGGGTCTCGTATGCATGATGCGACGGTGACTTGGACTAAGCAGTGATCTAGTATGGTGACTAGACACATGAAGGGCTTGGAACACAGTGCTCTGCGTAGGGGCACGAGACGTGGTGCCAAGAGGGCACGCGACGTCCTAGTGCTATAAGGCACATGAGGCGGTGCCATGATGGCACACGATGTGGTGTCAAGAGGACACATGACATCTAGCTTGTACGATAAGTGATGCGGTGACAAGAAGGCACGTGATGCGGTGCCAAGAGGGCACGCAACATCTTGGTGTAATGAGCAACCCGATATGGTGTCGAGTGGGTACGAGACACAGTCACGACTCAGACATGATGCGAGGCCATGAGCGTACGCCATGTGGTGCCATGAGGGCACACGACATGAGGCCATGAAGGCCTTGCAACATGTTCGCGATACAGGCTCGACATAGTCGCGACACGGTGCAATGTGGGCATGAGGCCATGAGGGCTTCAGGACTTGGTCGTGATGGGAATGCGACACGAAAGTGACACGGTCACAAGGGATGCAGACTACCTCGCAAGCCATGTGGGCTTGGAGGATGGCACTGGGTGCCACGGATAGAGGATCGTGTGCATGATTAATGGCAAAACACCACCTTTGTAGGTGTGTGCCATGGGCAAGAGGTCGTGTGCCATGGTGGTATGTCAAACTAATAGGTTTGAGGGTTTTCTGCTATTTTGCCTAAGTTGGTGTTTGGACCATACTTTTGGAGGAAGGGAGCTGTGGAGCTATTCTCCCACACATGGGGCCCTGCATTGTGGGACAAGCGAATGGGCTTTCAAGGTTAGGGGTGGGCCTAGAACATCACTGTCGTGAAGTGGCGCTGCGGCGATGCCATGTGTCACCTGGGGTGAGGTTACCATGTGGCCCTGTGCCGACGTCGTGGTGCACATGGGTCGGTGACCTCACGTGGGCACTCAAGGGCTACATGGGACGTAGTGGCGTACTCTAGCTGAGGGCCTGATGCAGATGTGTGCTGGTCACGCAGGCCACACATGATGCATGGTTTGGATAGCATGAAGAGCTGCATGCTACTCCAAGTGTGTTGGTCGTGTGGGCCACACACGTTGGTTGGCTTGATTGGCATGAAGAGATGCATGCCATTGTTTGAAGTGATGGACTAGTGCACTGCACAGGGTGAAGCTAGGCAGGCCATATGGCATTGAGGTGCTGGCATGCATGTCGCAGGTAGACATGATGCATTGAGAGGGTTTGCCGAGAGGGTTTGCCTCGAGTGAAGGTAACCGTGACACAAGAGTTCCCATCCTCTAGGCAGGTGGAATCAGAGTGACGGTTAGATAAGTTGGTCTCGCTGTGCACGGCAACGAGATGTTGCACGAGCATGATAACCTATGTTAGGTTGTGCTTTGTGATAAACTGGTATCTGAGTTAGGCTAGCCACGCTGTAGCGGCAGCGAGGCATCACACGGGCATCAAAATAAGTTACCCCATGACATTTGGTATCAGAGCTAGATCGTTTCGATTGGGACTACTTTGTCAAGCTAGAGCGATGAGGTGCACTCTGATTTTGTGACAACTAGAGTTACTTGTGTGCTATAGAGTTGCACATCTGCAATAGAGATGCGACTGAGTCACACACAGAGGGACGGTACTGCTGGGTTATTTATCGTGAAAAAGGAACTCGACGCTAGTTGGCCATGTGAGCCACGCGTTGAGTTAGCGAGCCATTTCGAGGTGGATGGACGCTGGTGACTTTCTACATGAGATGTTGAGTCACAAAGGTGCTGAGAGCACCATTGCCATGCCGACATGGAGCCTGGGGGATGCTCCGTTCTCATTTCGTGATGGTGGTTGCCTATGAGGGCTATACGTTATAATAGCGGGTCAGTCCAGGATGGGTGAACGCTAGTGACTTTCAACAAGAGACGGTGAGTCACATTAGTGCTGAGAGCACCGTTGCCGTAAATGGCGAGGAGCAAGTAGGATGCTCCACTCTCAGCTTATGACTTGTTGGCCATGAAGGCCACTCGTTGAAGTCATGAGTCGGTCTGAGATGAATTAACGCGAGTGACTTCCAACATGAGATGTTGGGTCACGTTGGTGCTAAGAGCACCTTTGCTATAGATGATAAGGAGCAAGTAGGATGTTCCATCCACATTTAACACCTGTTGGCCATGAGTGCCACATGTGGAGGTAGCGGGCCGATTCGAGGCGGATGAACTCTAGTGATCTCCAACATGAGACGTTGGATCACGTTGGTGTTGAGAGCACCGTTGCCATGGATGGCAAAGAGCAGGTAGGATGCTCCATTCTCACTTGAGGAAGCTGAGATTTTGGAATCGGTCGCTGGTATATGACATGAGGGTCAGGACCGCTGGTATGTGGCAATGTAAGGATCAATATGTTACGATGGACCAGGATCGATGATACAGTTAAGTGAGGCATCGCAAGAACTGATTTGAGCTAGGCTAAACCAGGGAAGGGGGTCAGAAGCTTATTGCTTTATTGTGTGACGATAAGGCACAATGTCCGCGAGAGACGGATGGCAGGACGAAGATCTAGCGTGGCTTCAGAGGAAGTCAACGGATGAAACAGATGGGTACCTTCAGAGGAAGCGAGTCCCAGGTGATCCAGTATAGCTTCAGAGGAAGAAAATACGAGAGCCAGATGGGTTTCTTTAGAGGAAGTGAGTCCTAGATGATCATGGAAATCTTTGGTCTACAGGAAGGACCATAAGTCGAGTTACAAGAGGTGACTCGAGTCACGCTATTGGGTGAAGACAGAGGTCGAGGTACTATAGTGTGAGAAGTTGAGAGCTTCATTGACCGAGCAAGGTGCTCATGGCAGGCTCTTGGGTGAAAACACAGAGGTGTTGAGGTACTAGAGTGCTGCAGGATCATTGAGGGCTTGTGTGGTGATCAAGCTTAAAGGTCTGAGAAAGCTGGATTCCATCGGTTGCTACGATCGAAAGATATAAGAAATGTTACAGATTTTAGCATTGTGAAGCATACATCGAGCCACTAGAGCTGTAAAATTTACTACAAGTTGAAGCAGCTCGGGTGGCAGTCTCGTGGTTGGAAACATACATCGAGGTATTGGAGTTCTACAAATCACACGCAGGTCGAACTCTTGGGTGAAGACATAGATGTGTTGAGGTGCTAGACGATAGTGCGGATGAAAGGTAGACTCCTGGGTGAAGATAAATTGTTGAGAACCTAGAGAGCTGCAAGGTGCAATGACTTGTGCAAGCTTGGTTGCTAATGATTGTTTAGCTTATAGTTGTATGAGGAACTGGCATATAAAGATACCTGGGTGAAATATTGACTGGACCAAGTTATTCAGAACAGTACGTGGGGTGAAGACACCAAAAATGGTTGAAGTACTAGCACGGAATTGTGAATGAAAGCAGCGAAGTGCACTAGCTGCGAATCAGATTCGAGTTGTGCTTCGGTGAAGACCAAAACGTGTGTCGAGGAACTGACGTAGGAGTTCGGATGTTGACGAGGACGTCAACATATTAAGTTGGGGAGGATGTGACATGGTCACGACCCTGGTGCATAATGATGCACATTATTGCACTAGCAAACAAGATGAGAAAGCCTTGTAGCTAGGTTGAGCCGTAGGCAAAGTGTGTTAGGAGAGTTCTTGGGTGAAGACACACTGTGTCGAGGTACTAGAGTGAGCTACAATCACTAATGCTTAGGCTATGCATAGTGATAGACTGCGTGGGTGCGGAGCCACTCGAAGTCATAATGATGGATTGCGTTGGTGCGGAGCCACGCGAAGGACCAAGGGAGACCTTATCCGTAGGCACGGATGAAACCAAGATGAGCTAGCGAGGAGGCATTAAACCTCGGGGCTAGGTACTTGTGTGGACCTTGCATGGAGTGAAGACGAAGGTTGAAGAACTAATGCAGGTGTTGGTGCCAGTAAGACAACACGATTGCCTTTGAACAAGGAGTTTGGCTAGCTGATAGGCGGGTGGACCTAGTAGCTAGCTGTGTAGCGCGTGTGCGCAGAGGCATGTGGCCTTGCGACGCGTGCATGGGTCTCGTATGCATGATGCGACGGTGACTTGGACTAAGCAACGATCTAGTATGGTGACTAGACGCGTGAAGGGCTTGGAACACGGTGCTCTGCGTAGGGGCACGCGACGTGGTGCCAAGAGGGCACTCGACGTCCTAGTGCTATAAGGCACATGAGGCGATACCATGACGGCACGCGATGTGGTGTCAAGAGGACACACGACATCTAGCTTGTACGATAAGCTATGCGGTGCCAAGAAGGCATGTGATGCGGGGCCAAGAGGGCACGTGGCATCTAGGTGTAATGACAGACCTGATATGGTGTCGAGTGGGCATGAGATACATCACGACTCAGATGTGATGCGGTGCCATGAGGGTACGCCATGTGGTGCCATGAGGGTATGCAACATGAGGCCATGATGGCCTTGCGACATGTTTGCAATAAGGGCGCGACATAGTCACGACACGATGCTATGTGGGCATGAGGCCATGAGGGCTTCACGACTTGGTCGCAATGCGGACTTGACACGGTCGCAAGGGATGCTGATGCGTGACCTCACAAGCCATGTGGGCTTAGAGGATGGCACTGGGTGCCACGGATAGAGGATCGTGTGCCATGATTAATGGCAAGACACCACCTTTGTAGGTGTGTGCCACGGGCAGGAGGCCGTGTGCCATGGTGGTATGTCAAACCAATAGGTTTGAGGGTTTTCTGCTATTTTACCTAAGTTGGTGTTTGGACCATACTAAGGGGGAAGGGAGCTGTGGAGCTATTCTCCCACACATGGGGCCCTGCGTTGCGGGATGAGCGCATGGGCTTTCTTGGTTAGGGGTGGGCCTAGAACATCACTACCATGAAGCGACGCTGCAGCGATGCCATGTGTCACCTGGGGTGAGGTTACCATGTAGCCCCGTGCCGACGTCGCGGTGCACATGGGTCGGTGACCTCACGTGGGCACTCAAGGGCTACGTGGGACGCAGTGGCGTGCACTAGCTAAGGGCCTGATGCAGATGTGTGCTGGTCACGTAGGCCACACACGATGCATGGTTTGGATAGCATGAAGAGCTGCATGCTACTCCAAGTGTGTTGGTCGCGTGGGCCACACACGTTGGTTGGCTTGATTGGCATGAAGATATGCATGCCACTTTCTGAAGCGAGGGACTAGTGCACTGCACAGGGTGAAGCTAGGCAGGCCATATGGCATGCGTGTCACAGGTAGACACGATGCATTGAGAGGGTTTGCCTCGAGTGAAGGTAGCCCTGACGCGGGATTTCCCGTCCTCTAGGTGGGTGGTATCAGAGTGATGGTTGGATAAGTTGGTCTCACTATGTGCGGTGAGATGTTACCGCATTGATGTAATGTTAGGTTATGCTTCGTGAAAAATTGGTATCTAAGTTAATTTGGCCTCATGGCAGCGGCGCGTCCTACGCATCAAAAAGTTACCCCATGACAAGCCGCCTTCCGGTCAGTCGCGGCGATAATCGCATCTTCGCGCAATTGATACATGCACCACAAGGCGTCGCGTAGCACCCATAGCGTGTGGTAGCACCCCGTGGCCGCTGGCCTTGCCCCTGACATGTTCTGTGGCACCTGCAATGGTTGATGCAGCTGCTAGCGTGTCCAGCGACACCTCGTAGCGTTGTGGTAGCGACCCATGACTCATAGCGACCTAATCTGAACGAACCCGGGCATTATGCGACACCCATAATCTTTGTGGCGGCAGCCGCATCTTCTGGTATGTCAAACCAGTATGTTTGAGGTTCTCCTGCTATTTGGCCATATATGGTGTTTCACCCATATATATAGGAGTGTGTTCGTGACTCTCCCCCATGCCATGGTGTGGCCTTGCCACCATGGTAGCCACATGTATGGCTCAGTCCCGACTCAACAT